>JAXCGZ010013329.1:0-62500 GCA_037179515.1 Halocaridina rubra | reverse complement strand
ATTTTTTACTGTTTTATTATTCTTAGGCTAGGAAATACTTGTTTTATCAATAAAATAATGAAAATTTTAATATTCACTAGGTCACGTAGGTGAGAGCCTTTGCATTTTCTAAAACACTGATACCGGTATCGTATTTTACGAGATGCAATACTGTTTACTTTTTACTGTTTTATTATTCTTAGGCTAGGAAATACATGTTTTATCAATAAAATAATGAAAATTTTAGTATTCACCAGGTCACGTAGGTGAGAGCCTTTGCATTTTCTAAAACACTGATACCGGTATCGTATTTTACGTGGTGCAATACTGTTTACTATTTTTTACTGTTTTATTATTCTTAGGCTAGGAAATACTTGTTTTATCAATAAAATAATGAAAATTTTAATATTCACTAGGTCACGTAGGTGAGAGCCTTTGCGTTTTCCGAAACTGATACCGGTATCGTATTTTATGTGGTGCAATACTGTTTACTATTTTTTACTGTTTTATTATTCTTAGGCTAAGAAATACGTTGTTTTTTATCAATAAAATCATGAAACTACTGGAAATATAAATATATATGCTAGCTCACGTAGCTGCGACCCCAATACATTGTACGCTATCGGACACTATTTCGCATGATGCAATACTGTGAGTTATACTGTACGTACGTATATCTAAATTTATGTTTTATACTATTTTTTACTGTGTTATTATTCGTAGGCTGGGAAATAAATTTTTTTTATTAATTAAATAATGACTTTTTTTTTTCAATAAAAAAATGAAAATACTGAAAATGTTTATTTTTTCAGTATTTTAATATTTTTGCGTATACCCTTGGTTGATAAGGGAGTCCGTGACGTAAAACCGGAACGTTTTACGTCACGGACTCCCTTATCAACCAAGGGCTAGGACGGTTGCCTTCTTGCGAAGGACTTGTTTTGGCAGATGTAATCCTTACGCTGAGTGCATGCCTTTGCTAACCTCAGACCGTGACGGGGCGCGAACCCTCGATCTGACGCCTCAGAGTCGGAGACGCTACCGACTGAGCCACGGCGACTTTTTTTGCGTATACCCATAAAATAAAATAATAATTAAAAAAAAAAAAAACGCGATACAGTGAGAACGCGAACCAAGAAACGCGATACAGCGGGGGAACACTGTATATATATATATATATATATATATATATATATATATATATATATATATATATATATATATATATATATATATATATATATTTATTATTATTTTTTTTTTTGCACACAATAGTATCTATACATAGTAGTAAACCATTCATCCTATGGCAATAATTCTTAATACAATGTACTATAACCAAACATTTGATGAATTTGTGGTTCATGCAGATATGATATATATACCACCGTCATGGGAAGGACCGTATGTAAAGTATTATATGACAAGGTTTTTATACCTAAGGTTAAAATGGTGAATACTGTTGTAAAATGGTGTGAGTTCTTGTGGTTTGATGTTCATGCCATATTTGTTGAAGTATATTTTTTATGTATGTATTTCATGTGTGAAATGCTGCTTCAAGAAGTTGAAGAGGGGATGTAGGATGGGGTAGAGACAGTAACAAGCAAACAAACAAACATTTATTTCCATTTTTGTACAATGGTTATTCTTCTTAAAAATAAAAGTAACTTATAAGTAAACATGTAATTGAACTAATAAGTAAGAGGGTAATACATACAGTTAAATTAAATGTAGCTTTCATAGAAAATAGTAATGATGTAATAAAAATGTGTAGAAGGTCATGATGTTAAGTAGAAATGCTTAGTTTATATTATATAGCATTAGAGATACCAGTATTTTTTTTTTCTGGCTTCCATGGCCAGGTGGTAGTGCTCGCAACTTTGATTCATCAGATCATCGGTTCGAGACCTGTCATGGTCTGTGATTAGAAAGGGCGTTTACTAAGGGTAATGGCCACACTGCCAAATCCAAACTCCTCCAGAAGAAAGCACTGCTCTAGCCCTTAACAGAAGAGGTAGTGTGTGCCGAAAACCAGATCATGATTTTATTTATTTTGGCATGCCTGGCAATTCTCACAATGTACCTCAAATAAATATCTACAAACACAGATGCACTTGATGACTGTGGCCTTCGCTTTCTGCTGGCAATGCGACATCACACGTACTTGTTGCGATGTTTACCAATCGCTCAACGAGCTGCTCTGCAGAAGGGCGGAATTGGCAGTCACAACTTTGTTTGGGCTTTCCATTCTGAAAGCCAAGAGGAACTGCTTGACTTCATCCCATCTGTAAGAAATGTAAGGAATATTTTTATTTAATTTTTTTCTCGAGGATCAATTGTTAGGTTGATTCTAGTGACAGGCTGAAAAGCCTACCTGGGAGTGGAAACTTTTATGAACTTTTTTTTTTTTTTTTTTGCTTATTTGTACAACACTTTGCTGTTGTAATTGGAACTTAATGGTATATGATTACATGCACTAAGGAGATAACGGGACTTTTATGTACAGAAAGGTTAGCGTTTTTAGCTAATATGTTTTCATGAAAATTATTCACATTCTGTAGACTAATTGGTATTTGAATATTAGAGATTTATAATGAATCTAGAAATAAGTTGAAGTATTTTTCATGTTAATATGAAATTTCTAATGAATTGCGATCACATATACAAGTGAGATGTTAGTTTTATATGCAGAGAGTCATGATAAGATATTGAGATTAACTTAGATCACTAGGTAACTTTTTTATTTCCATTATTATCTACCATAAGACTGTAAAATATTATTTCTATTTTTGCAAATTATTTAAGGGATATGGGTGAGCCATATTGGTTATGGTACAATTATGATAATTATTGATGTATATTATCAGGGTAATCCTAGATGGTCTGAACTTCGTGAATTAGGCTTTGGATGGTGGGTGCGTAACAACACGCTACTCTCTCAGTGCATCAGTAAGGTACAGTAGTCTAACAAGAGTTAAGTTAATGAATAATTTCTTTAGCTAAATGCTTTTAATTTCTTTCTTACTCGAGCCTTTTTTTTTTATTTAGTGTAACACTGGGACAGGCAAGAAAATTTGCCTCAACAGGCCCGGGCAATATGAAAAGATAGAGACGAAGAAAAAGTCGAAGTTTAAGGACATGGCAGAATTAAGAGAATGATACACAATGACAGGCTGGAAGTATAGTCGAAGTAATGAAAACCTCCAACCTCATGAATTTCCATAAAGAAATTATGTTTTTGGAAACTTTTCTTCTGGAATAATGGCTTCCGTCCTGATATCTTTCATAATCAAACAAAGAAACATGACCCTCAAAAGCTGGATTTATATATATAGAGGTTCAGTATGTAAGTGACTGAGTAAATGCAATGTTTAAGGCTGTTGTTAATAAAGTATTCCAAAAACATATTCCACCCATTGACCCAGAAATAATTACCTAATGATCGGAAGATTAAAACATTGTAATCACATTTATCCAAATGCTTGTTCAGTGGTTAATTACAAATTTGATTGTCGTAATTACCAACGAGTATGTATTGTTTCTACTAAAAAAAAACTTATTACAGTTGTGATCATCCTCTATAGCTCTTGTGGGATGCAGGTAAACAAAATTATCACTTCATTATAGTTAACGTTGGGTTTAAAGATGTAAGCTCTGCCCTCGCTAACCTTTGTTTGTCGTTGTTGGCAGTTACTAACGATACTAACAGCAGTATATTGGCAGTGTCTTCCATCCTGAAATAATTTTTTTTTTAGCAGCCATACCAGAAGAGGGAGCTTGTGATATGGTCAACTTTCTAGACTTTTTGGTAGATAGCATTTAAAATAATTCAAGGTGTGTATAATTAGTGTTAATATTAATGATACTGTGTTGCATGTGTAAACAATATGAAGGGAGTTCATAATACAATTGGTTAATAATTTTTGTTTTATTTGTTTTGCCAGGTGGCTAAGGCAGCCTTCCAGTTGAAGAACGACCCTCTGGATGCTGCTATTTACTATCTCGCCATGAAAAAGAAGAGCCTTGTTTGGGGATTGTTTCGCTCAATTAATGACAAGCGTATGACAGACTTCTTCTCGAATAATTTCTCTGATGAACGTTGGCGGAAGGCAGCTCTGAAAAATGCGTTTGCGCTTTTAGGAAAGCAACGATTTGAACACGCTGCTGCCTTTTTCCTTTTGGCTGGTGCATTGAAAGATGCCCTGGAAGTAAATATTTTTTTTATTGATTTGTTTTTATTACATGGACTTAACATATCTAGTCAGTCAGTTGTTGATGTTGTTAGAAAGAATGCCGTGTTGTGTGACCACTTGTCTGGCGTTAAATTGCCATATATCAATAAACTTTTTTATTTATCTAAAATTTCTAATCTCTTTTTGTTTTAAAATATACGTGCAATTTGTTGCCTTTGTTAACAAACACTTGTTTTTTGTCTTCCTGTACCAGGTTGTTTTAAACAAGCTACAGGATGAACAGTTAGCACTTATCATCATTCGCCTGTATGAGGGAGAACTGGATTCGGTACCTGTGACCTTGAAGAAGCTCTTGCACTCGGTGAGTTTCTTTATGCGAAGCAAGTTTTTTAAGAAATTTCAGCAAATTTGCATCTTGAAAAGAATATTACTACAGAGGCAAAGTGCTGTTGCTCATGACTTTGAGTTGTCAGGTGGAGGGTTTGTATCTGAGGTGAGAAGGGGCATTCGCTCAGGGTAACGATTACACCTGCCAAAACCAGAGTCCTTTGCAAGGAGGCACCTCCCTGGTGCTTTGTAGAAAAGGGTGACCTTGACGTAAAACCGATCACATCACATCGTTGCTGAAGTGATTACCCGGTAATTACTTTTTGTACTGTATTTGAAAGTCTAAACCAATCACATCACATCGTTGCTGAAGTGATTAATTACTTTTTGTATTGTATTTGAAAGTCTTTATTATTATTTATTGTAATATGGATCCCCTTCAACTTCTCTCATTACTTGTACAATATATTTATGTACATTTGGCACAGAGAATAATTGGACGAGAGGAAGATGGGGAAAATGTGGACGTTACTAAGAAACATCCAGATCCATTCCTCCGCTCTGTTGCCTATTGGATGCTTAAGGATTACGGAAACTCGCTCAATACGCTCTTGCAAATGGACCCCATGCTTGGCATCCACCACCCTGAGTATAGAAGCAGTAAGCCATCCTCTAGCACCGTTACTGCAGGTACTCCTCATTTGCATTACTTTTGTTTTTATTTGTTATTTTCATGGTTTCATGCGTTAATAGGCAAGCATTGTGCCTGCTATTTTTCTCTGTTTTTAAAAGTTTTATTATCATATTTCTTTAAATAATCTTTTGACCCATTTGATATACAGACACTCCCCAACTTATGAACGAGATAGTTCCTGAAGTCCCTCCTCAAGTTGTGTTTAGGTGAATATAAGCACTCTACAGTACATCGTAAGTAGTACTGTACAGTGCTTAATCTAAAGGCTCTTCACTACTACATAAAACATAAAGTATACAAAGTAATAATGAATTTTAATATGCTTACAAGTTGATATTTTGTATGTACAATACTGTATATATGTTGGTAAAGTATCAGAGAGGACTGCAATTATTACAGAAGTTTCCAGGACCCTCTGTTTCAGGTATCCTTGTAGAAGAGAGTGATAGAGAAATTCTTTTCACAAAGACTTAATAGCTCTCTTTTCCGGAATGCCTTCAACAATGAAGTACCTTTAGCCTTGGAATACGATCTGATGACAGATCGTATATAGGCACAGATTGTGTTGTACTTGGTGTGCTACACTAATGCTTCAACAACATATGAAATATCCAGAGATTTATTCACTATCATTTGATTTTTATCAAACCTTGTCATAGCACTAAGGCATAGCAAGTACAGAATCTTGGCTGAAGACACTTTTCTGGAAAAAGATGTTTGGACATCTCTGAAAGTGGAACTTCCTGGTCTTCGTCTTTTTTCATGAGATTTTTTTTCATCAAGGAATGTTTCATAACCTGACAATGAGGATTGACATTAGAAAGCTCATATTCCAAGGCAAACGGTACTTCATTGTTGAAAACATTTCCGGAAAAGAAAGCTATAAACTCTTTGAGAGAAGAATCTCTTGTCACTCTCTTCAACAGGGATATCTGGAACAATGGGTCCTGGAACCTTGTGTAATAATTACACTCCTCTGATGCTTTGTAACTACTACATAAAAATAGAGTGTACAGCATTAATGAATTTGAATACAGTAAAGATATTGTAATACTGCAGTACAGTAAAGTAATACATATATTAATATATGAGTAGATAATGGGTAGGTTTTTGTTCGTATCTGTGAATATTTGTAACTCGGTTGTTCGTAAGTAGGAGAGCTTCTGTATTGTGAAGTTGTCATTCATGGCAGACTGCAGAAACTCCCCTACTTACAAACAACTGAGTTGGAAACATTCACAAATACGAACAGAAACCAACCCATGTATCAATGAATGCTTCACTGTATTGTACTGCATTATTGCATCATTATTACTGTATTGAAATTCATTAGTACCGTATGCTTTTATGTTTTATGTCGTAGTTAATTATCTTTAGTCTAAGTATTGTACAATACTGCATATGTATGTACTGTGTAGTACTTTTTTTATTCACTAAGCACAACTTTCAAACAATTCTACTTGTGAACTGACTTCTGGAACCTAACTCGTTCAGAAATTGGGGAGTTTCTGTATTTTTTCTTATGTTTTATTTATTTATTTATTTATTTTTTGCAGCTGATCCAAGTGTTTTCAACTTTTACATTTATCTGAGAACACATCCACTGCTGATTCGTCAGTGCATTGCCAATAGCGCCAAGGATAATGCAGGATCTTTCATGGCATCTCGGTACGTAGGGCAAGATATCTTTTTGATACTTAGGGTTTGTATACTGCTCTTTCTTACTAGTTATGCCACACTTGATCACATTAACTGTTTATTATTTTCATTCATAAACTTTTCATCTTTTATTTTAGTCAAAGGTGAATTGTTTTTAAAGTATCAACTTACTTAGCTTTGGAAACTTTTGTTCCTGTCTCACACCATTTGTTGCTATATGAAAAGTTATAGGATAGACACCATGGTGATAATTACAATTATATAATATTGAGAGTAAAAGCTATATTTTTCTCTTGCTAAGAAATGAATATAGGTTATCTTAATTGGTTGTTACCTTTCCATTCTCTAATCTGGAGAAAATAAGGTATTTATTTTCATACTCTTGTTTGCCTTTTATATATGATGTAATTTATGCTATCATTTTTAGACTTGGAGCAGGTCAAGATAAATTAGATAAAAAGAGTGTGTATGAGAGTAGCATGACACCTCTGGAGAGACAACTTTATTTCACAACGGCTCATGCTCACCTTCGGTCTGGTTGTCCCACTTTAGCATTGGAGGTTCTCTCTAAGCTTCCCGACAATGTCATTGACCCTGAAAATCCTGAAGCTGTAGGTCAGTACATAATTTTTCACCAGGTTGTATATTCTCTGGCCTTGTATAATTACCACTTTATTCCACTGATTATAAGAATGCACATCCATTGATTTCCAGGTAATGTTAGTGTTTCTTATATCCATACCTGATTAATCAACTTTTAATATGTTTTCTATTCCACAAACAGATTTGCTAGCTAGTCCTTCCAAAGATCAGAGACCGGCCTTGGGACTCATACACACTGGTACTCTCGATGGCAGTGATCTCTTTGATAAGAGAGAAGGGAACAGAGCGGCTGACTTGTTTGCCACAGATGCCGTAGGTGAGTATTTTAAAAGTCTGGTTAACTGGTTGATAAATTGTTTGTGTTTTAGTTTTTCAGTCAAGTCTTTCAGTACTTCTTTTTATAATAAGAGACCTGTTACATAGGCAAGTTTTTGATTCCCTCTCTTGATTGGTTATAAGTGGTAAGCCTAATCCTGTCAGACAGGATTAAATGAAAGGGGCAAACCAAAAGAGGGACCAAAAACGAGCAGTTGATTACAAAGCTTAAAATTGAAAAGAATATCGAACAAGGATTTAGAAACAAAATCCAACCCGGAGAAAAAGTAGTGAAAATAATGGAGCAAATTCAAAGACACTTTCACATGTAAGAGCAGAATAAAGCTACCAAGAGAGAATAGAAATATGTAAAAAGGGAAAGCTGATAAAGAAAACTAGATATCTTATTTGAAAACGAAAAAAAATAACAAAATGCAAATCAGAGATGTATCCTTGAACTTGAATATAGTTGTTTTTGAGTATATAGTCAGTAATACTACCTAAATAGTGCAAAAACCCTTACTAAGCTCTGCAGCTTTCTTATCATTATATAGGATGTATTTCTTTCAAATTTTCTGCTCATTTGATATTGTTGACCCAGTATGGGCCATTGATACCCTTTGATTGCCATACCCCAAGCAAAATACTCCACTCTTAGCATGAATCTACTTAAAATTGGAATGAAAGAGAAGCATCTATGAAAAGTATTCTGTTGGATCTGTCATGTCAACGTCTTCAGCCTAGGTCTACCTTCTGGGGTTGCAAATCAGTAGAGGATGCCAAGCAACTCAGAAGAGAAGTAGCAAAAGAAGCCAAATTGCCACATCCAACCCCTACCTCTTGTGATACATGAGAACCTGAGAGCGGCTTCAAGCAACTGGGCGATTATCTTATCTCTCAACATGACGAAACAGCACAATTTTGTCTCCATCGAGAATTGACTTTTGGGTGGTCATTTCTTGAAGACTCCTCCTAGCTGGAGACATTGAGAGCAGCTCAGGAAACTTATTATGGAAGGCTGCACCACAAAGAACCACATATGCCAATGACAACATACAAACCTTGAGAGTTTTGTAGAAAACCCCGGGCTTGGCTTTGGCTTTCCTTAAGGACTCGGGGCTTTTTGACCGGGTGACATAGGAAACGACAACATCAACAATGCAGCCATAGAGTTGCTTCAGTCAACCAGAAAATTATCTAATCTCTCAACACAGCACACAACAGCTCAATTTGGTCTTCATCGAGAAATGATTCTTTGGTGGTCATTTCTCGAAGACTCCATCTAGCTAGGGACGTTTAGTGCAGCTCAAAAAACTAATTATGGAAGTATACGCCACAAATAACCACATACGTAAACAACACAACATACACTCCTCGAGAGCAGTGTGGAAAACCCCGGGATCAATTGTGGCCTTCCTTAGGGACTCGAGGCTTTTCAGCTAGGCAGCTTAGGAAACAACAACAACAAGCATGTTTGGAAATTCCTTTAATGATGATATACTAATTTGGACATACGTAACCAAATATTCTTGTTATTATGTATATTATTAGCTAAGGTCCATCTTGTGATTAAAATATTCAGAAATGGTAAGGGAAACTCAGTATCGTAGATTGCTTCTTTTTTATTTTCAATTATGTTGTCCTTTGCAAAAAGTCCAGGCATTTGGTCTGTAACATTGTTTTTCATTCTCTCATTACAGATTATAGTTCCTCTTCTGTAAAGCTTGATTGGTCAAGTCCAATGTCTCTTCAGAATCCAAAGGAGGATGGTCTAGAACTTGATTTTTCTCTTGGAGGAGTTGATGGAGAGGAGACTGAAAATGAAGTTGTACATGAAAGCAAAGCTCCATTTGATGGGACCAGTGATGATAAAAGTACGCATATATAACAAGTGCTTTTATTTTACTGTTTATGTGTTTTACAGTTATTCAAATTTCTCATAGCAATACTATTTACACCACTGCAATTTTGTAAAAGTGGCCACCGTGGTGAGCGTTAGCTGTTCCGACTTTGATGCATCTGGTCGAGGGTTTGCATTCCACCACGGTCTGAGAATAGAAAGGACATTCACTTGGAGTAATGGTTACACATTGCCAAAACCACTGCCCTTCGAAAGGATGCACCATCTTAGCCCTCAGTAGAAAAGGGAGTTTGTGACATATAACCGATCACTGCAGTTTTGTAAGTGCTCTTCGGATAATAATAATTTTTAGGTGTTATACTGTAATCCTTATTACCAACATTTTGAGCTAATCAGTTTGATCCTATAAGAATACCCTGACTCCAAGGAATTTTTGAAGTACTAAAGAGTGTCACATACTATTTTTGGGGAATTTTATTGATCTAAATGCTTTGACATGGGGAATATGCCTCGTGCTAGAAGAACACTGAAACTTATGTTAATTGTAATTTTAATTTTGCAAGGCTCAAACTCAGCTTGTCGAAATCTGGATATAATGGCTCAACAGCTGAAATTCATATGTTGTCTGAAAATGATGATGGAAGAGTTAGCCACACTGGCAACTGGCTGCGAAGTGGACGGTGGGCAGTTACGTTATCAACTCTACGTGTGGATTGAGAGAGAGGTTGAGGCTTTGAAGGAAATATGTAATTACTGCAGCAATCTACATGTTGGTGGTAGGTTACTTGCTATTATTTTGTCAGTAATGATAATTCACATAATTTTCTCTCGCATAAAAAAACGAACCAGATGGATTTGTTTTTATTTCACATTAGATAAATTACACATAATACTGAAATTACTAATTTGATTGAATTTTTTTTTAATTGATAAATTTTATATGCTTTTATATCAGATTTTTAGTTTTAAATGCACTAAGTGAGTGTTTATACTTAACAATTGCATGCTATTTCACTTAGACTGTAGCACTTATAGCTGGTAAGTTCTTATAATATTAATTGCATCTTGCATTGACAGAATTGAGTTGCTATTTTTCTTTTTAAAATTTAGTTCTTGTCACAGAAATAGAAGCATGAGTTTATTTGCATGAATTTTAACTCTGAATCACAACTGGTAACTAATGTATTTAATGCATAATTACAAAAGGGATTCGATATGGTTGAATATGTGATGGTTTATTTTTTGAATGACTTAATCAGTAATACAAGTTATTCAATTGAAGCTGCAGAAATATCTTGGTTTGTTGTAATTGTCTATACATTTTGGAGTGTATAACTATAGTAGACATTCAGTTGAATACATCTTGCTTAGTCAAGGAGGAACTGCTGCCAAGAACTGAAACTATTTCGATAAGTTCTTTTTGTCAATATCAAGCAAATGATTTATAATATTTATTTCAGGATAATGAAAATTATATTTTAAAGAAAAACTTTTGAATGTTTTTTATTTTATAGCCAAAGTTAGGGACGATATTTTGTATTTTCTGTTTAGGAAAGGCAGTTCTATCATGGAAGTGTAGCAGCGTCAGAAACTTAGTCCTTTTTCTCTGCGTAAATTTTTATTGCTTTTTTTTTTTTTTTTTTTTTTTTTTTTTTTTTTTGCATACTCTGTTTCTTGAATTTAGTTATATTTTTACACCAACAATTTTTTACCCTCTATCCTTCCAATGGAGGGCCATTCACATTAATTCCAAATCTGTTGCTGTTTATTTATTTTCTCTAATGTGACACTAGGACAGGCAAAGAAAATGGCCCTCATTGGGCCCGAGCATGAAGAAAACATAAAGCAAAGAGAAACAGAAATAGGGAGTGTTGTGACTTGTCAGATGTGAAGTCTGGTAACCTCTTTCGTGCATCTTTCCACATGCTCAAGCATTCTTATATCCCTTTGTTTGTTTCCATTGTAGAAGTAATTTGCATTTTACATCCAGATGTATTGCCCCAAAAGTTCTTTGAATAGTCCTCTGGAAGAAGGCACCGTCCTAGCCCTTAATAGAAAAGGGAGTCCATGACGTAAAACCGGATCAGAGATTGATATTGCAATACGAGGATTAGATTTTGAACTCCAGATTTTCACTTTTATGCTCTAATTTTAATTACACCATAATTAATTTCATGTATTCACATCTTGTTAATTATTATTATGTAACCTTTAATGGCTTGTATTTTGTTTTAATATGATGAAGCCTTAATAATGAATTTCTGATGTATAAAGATATCAGTATAAGTTCAACTTATACTTGGTTTGGAGTGTGACTTCACTTTATAAACAAAACTGATTACAGTAGTCTTCTTATTGGGAATTGTTTAATTATTTACGTATGTTTTATTGTTTTCCTTGAATGATGGGCATTTGCTCTTATAATTTTTTGGTAGTTATTAATTTGGGCAGACTTTTTTTCACAGCTGAATATATTTCATTTGTTTTGCCTTTTGTTAATTTTCTGTTTTATTTGCACGTGACTCAGCTAACTACAGCTTGTTGCAGGATGCTGAATGGGGTAAGTATTTTACCTACTTAAACAATTCTGGAAAAACTGATTGTTTAGGGCCTCTTCTAAATATGTGGTTTCAAGCCCTTCAGCCAATACTTTTCTCCATTATTTCTTAATGATCAGCTTTTTTTTTTTCACAAGATATATCCCTAACTTATATTGTGAATTTCCACAAATCTTACAAACTTCTTACTTACTCTGTAAATTACTCAAGATGCTGAAAAAAAATTAGTCAGAATGTGTGGAAATATTCAGGGATTTTGGAGGGGAAAATATGAGTATCATGCGGACGTTAAGGTAAGGGATGAAAAGTGTTGGATATTCTCTTTTGATCCTTGCTATAAAAGTGCTTCATGGTGTAAGCTATCCTGATCTGTCCATAGTTATAGATTGCAAATATCTTTATGTGTGAAGTAAAAAGGACTGTTATCTTCCATTTGTTTAGACCACATTTCATTGGTACCATTTGCTTTGTAATTTTTGCGTTACCAGAAGTAGTCTATAATTTTATTCTTTATTGTTCACATAGCAATATGAAAACTTGACTGGCTGAAAGTTGTTGTTTTGTTAATGAATGCATTGAGAATAATGAATGTGGTTCACTTATGGAACAATATTTTATGAACACTGCTTTTATGTAGGGAATAGGCTAATTGTGTTCATACAAACATTCATACTTGCCTGAAAGGTTTAAGGTCATTATAATTGAGTGAGGTACATAGCAACATAGCTTTAATGTTACATGTCAGTGGAATTATGAAGAGTCTAAGTGTTAGAATGTTTGTTTAATCCTGTTTGTGGTTATCATGAATGTTGTTAGTAGTATATATATGTAGCATGGAATAGTTATTGTATAGATGTAAAGTTAGAAAAAAAGGAGATTGAAACTATATTGGTGTCGGAATTCGGGTATCAAACTATTCGGACATGTACTTTTACTGTTGCCACAGCTCCCCTGATCTGACTGGTAGGATAACTTTGGATAAGCATTGGAAAATTATGAAAGTTGTAAATAATTGTGTATAATGTCTATGTATTCAATGGCCTCATTCCTCCTTGTAAGAAGGGTGACCAAGTCAAAGCACACATCTATTCACCTCTGTTTCACTCAGTTTTAACAACCATTTTTCTACTCACAAAGATGCTACCACTCTCTTCCCTTTTTCTCTCATGTGTTGCACAATCACACGCATTAGAAAACCAGTAGTATATCATACTTGTGGTTGTTGTTTTCCAACCAAAACCCTCTTATGCCTTGAGAATTGATCGGTTTTATGTCATGGACTCCCCTTTCTACCAAGGGATAGGACGATGCCATTGCGATGGACTTTTGGTTTTGGCAGGTGCAACTATTACCTTGAGTAAATATCCTTTCTAACCTCAGACTGTGGTGGGCTGCAAACCCACGACCTGACGAATCAAAGTCGTGAGCGTTAGCACTCGACCACGGTGCCTTGTGAATTAACTAGAGGAAAATGAAAAAGTGGATATGCCGGTTCCTTTGTTCCATCCTATATATTTATTTTTCCAGTACATAGGCGAACACCAAGCCTGTATTCTTAATCACCACCACAGGAGAAGGAATGAAAAATGCGGAGTAAGAGGAAATGAACTCTGTGATGCATAGGATAGAATCCTCCCATCTTACCATCTCACTAATGGGAATCTAAAATTTAATTGTAGGATTGAAGGGAATGTTGACCTAACAGAATGGGATATGAGTGTTATAATCAGATATACTGTAGATAGTTGAGGAAGAATTATTTTACTTCAAGAGGTGCTTGCATAATTTAAGCCTTTAACCCTTGAGAAGTCTATGAGAAAGTGTGGTGTAATAGATTTGTAATGCAGAGAAACTGAAATGCAGAGCCGGTATGTTTTTAAAATCTCTGTTATGCAACTTTCTTGAACAGTCCTTAACATTATTTATTCTATTGGATGACTCTAATAGAAAGTAATATTGTAATGCACTGCATGTACATAATTCGCTAACAATATTTATGGAGCACTAATATTCTTTACCATATTTCTAGTAGGTTCCGCACACTTGTTTTGTTGCATAGCAAGTACTTGCTTACATTACATTTGATTTCTTACAAGATTGCAATGAAAAGTATAATTTACTTGGTATCTGCCTGAATATTCGCTTGAAGCTTCATACATCAGCTAAAGTTTAATTTTGATTTTATTTATAGCCTTGCCCTTTTAAGTTAAATATGACCGCTATAATAATGAGAACTGGTGTATTGTAGCCATATTTGAGAATCATTTAGTTTTTCTAAGCAATGCCTACTTACTATTATTTCAGCTTATGTGTTGTTAGGTATATAATTGTAATTTAGTATACTGTCATTGATATGTAAATGACTTGCATTTGTTATTTCAATTAGGTACTAATCTCATCAAGTCGTTACCAGTAGAAGAAGGTGAGCCATTACCTGCACCTTCTCCCATCAACTTGAACGAACCCTCAACTTTACACGAGATACTTCAACAGGAGAAACTAGAGTTCGAAGAGAAGTTGGAAAGAGCGGCAAGAAGGAAGCGTTGGCTTCTAGGTTAGTATGTTTGTCATTTATTGTAAAAGTATTTACCATATCACCTCCATATATGTAAACTATACATTTACTGAACTTCTTTAAATAATACCGTAATCATTTAGTACAAAACTTGCAATAGTTTAGTACATCTACTCTTCCAAATATTTGGAGATGGTACTAAATTTTGTTATCCCTTTCATTTGTATGAAATCGGAGTATAGATCATTATATGCAAATTACTCTTTGTCTGCTCAAAATTGGAACTACTCATAGATTTGATGAAATTTATTTATTTCTAAAGGTGCCCAGACACGATGCAATTTGGCCTTGAGACCACCAGACAGATCTGGTTGGATGCGACCAGATTAGATCGTCTGCGGGCTGGTTGTGGTCCACTACCTGCCTATAGATTATTCAATCTGGTCTGATTAAACCCAATGTTTGGTGGCCTCAAGGCCAAATTGCACCGTTTGTGGGGACTTTTAGATCTGTCCTTTTGTTTTTGTTCTTACAGATTTTCAATGTAATTATTTAATCCACAGCCAATCAGCAGCTTTTGCGTACATTGCTCAGCTACTGTTCATTACACGGTTCAAGCGGTGGTGGTCTTGCCTCGGTTAGAATGGAGTTGATATTGCTGCTACAAGAACTGCAGCAAGAAAGTAGCAAACAGCAGCTTTTGTCACCATTACCTTTCCCTACAACTTTACCTTTGTTGTCTGCTTCCATTGCTTCCAATAAAACTGTTGTGTCTGATCCAGTGAGACACCTACAGGTATATGAATTTTTTGTTGTTGTTAACTCTGTGTGAAAAATCATTTGTGCTTTTGTTTATTTATTTGTTTCCGATAAAGATGATATGAATACTTAACAAAGTTTCTGAATGGCTCACATATGGTCGATTTTGCTATTTTCTCCAAACTGAAAAGCTTGAGGTACATATTACCAGAGACCTCCCCTTGAGGTGCCCAAACATGGTGAAATTCGCCCTTGAGACAACTAGACAGATATGGTTGACTCTGACCAGACTGGATCAAATATAGGCTGTTTGTGAATCACAACCAGTCCATAGACGATCCAGTCTGGTTGGAACCAACCAAATTTGTCTGTTGGTCGCAAGGCCATATCGCACTGTGTATGTGCACTTGTAGGTATCAGTTATTGCCATCACTGTTGTCAGATTAGGAAACTCATCCACCCTGCAGTATAAGTGGACCACCCTCTCAGTGGAGATCTTGTGCAGAAAGTCTGATAAAATAAAATAAATAAAAAGAAAATAAGGGTGGAGAGTTTTAGCTGCTAGGATGGTAAATTCGAGTTTAGCCCAGAGAATGTAATAGTATGAAGCCTCTTTCTTTATTTTCATCCCCGAAATCAATTTACCAAAAAGTTTTAATTTAGCATAAGAGACATATTTTATAATTAGCAACTGAGCATAGATGATAAGTCTAGAATGCAAGGAATATTTATTTTAGTTCATTAAACAGTTAGTATTTGACATTCTTAAGGAATTAATGAGAAAAATTATATATGGACAATTCTAAATAGCTGTCTTCTAGTGTTTCAGGCAGGCTGCATGAGTTTAGATATGTGACATCTGGTAGTAAAGGAGAGAGACTTTGATAATGTTATCAGTGCTTATGCCTTTTAGGATGGAGGATACGTGCAAAACACATATGTTGAACATATTTTACTCTGTATTTTTCTAATACTTACTGCAAATAATGCAACATGGTTTGTTATTGTGCTATATGGAATCCTTGCAAGATTGATAATGTGCCATATGGAATCCTTGCAAGATTCAGATAAATCCTGTATGGTTGTCATTGTACTTACTTCACATCCATAACCAGGCTGGCACTCATGACCTGCTTCAGTCCTTGCTGGAAATTACTGCCGTATCGCATCCTGATGGAAGTCTCATGTGCCAGGCCAACGTGTTAAGAAACTTGGCAGCTGCTCTTTCCGCTTGCATCTACCAATCTCTCTGTGATTCGGAGACCTTTACTGTTAAAACGCAACACCGGTAATTATCTCGCTTTTTATGGCAAGTGTATTTATATTAGGGTATACAATTACTAGATTTCATTGTAAAAGAGAATACAGGTGATTATATTTCTTTTTAGAGCAAGATTATTCGTATTTAGGTTGTGTAATTACTTGATTTCATTGTAAGAGAGATTATAGGTGATTATTTTGCTTTTTAGGGCAATTTCATTCTTATTATATGTTACTTGAATTTATTATAAAAAATATTACAGTTGAGTCTTGCTTTTTTGGCAAGTTCACTCATATTTAGAATGGACAGTTACTTGAAGTCATTGTAAAGACATTACAGTTGATTATCTTGCATTAGGGCAAGTTCATTCATATTAGATTTTACAATTACCTGTACTTGATTTCAGTGTAAAAGAGATTACAGTTGCATGCGGTCATTTGCAACAAAATATTTTTTCTCTATACCAGGATTTAATTGATCCTTTATCAAGTGGTATGATATATGGTAATAATACTTATATTCTCATTAAAATGCTTATGCTTTAACTTCTTAACTGAGACTGTTGATGAGAGCATATGCCATTAAGAGATTTTAAAAATACTTGTCTCTCAGGAAACGCTAGGCAAAGTTTTATCTTTTACATTATGATATTTCCATTATTCGCAGAATTATTTTTTTATATAATATTTTAGAGTTGCAGCTCTAGGCGTAGACATCCAGCACATGACAGTCGCACATCGTGAATCTCATTTAGTGGGTCGCGACTTCCGTAATGGACAGAATCATGAAGATGAGCCAATGCAAGTTTGTACAGCTCCTGCTAAATGGCCAGGTAATAAAACATGTTTTAAGTAGCATGAGAATAGGCATAAAAGGAGTATGGGGACAGACCATAGGTGAAATCAATATGAGAAAACCAGATACAGTATATTTAGAGTTTAAAGAATATAATAATAATAATAATAATAATAATAATAATAATGATAATAATAATAATAATAATAATAATAATAATAATAATAATAATATGATAATAATAATAAAATGGTATAGTTAATAATAATAGCAAATATAACAACATCTGTAACAACACATCAATGACAGTAATTTCAAAAATATTATTACTGTACATATAATATTCTTCATTTTAACCATTTGTAAAAAATAATACTGTGTTATTGCAAATATTACATTTTTCAGATACGATTAAAACATACTTAATGGTATAGAATCAGTGGCAAGCAAACCTTTTTAACCTTAATTGTAATTTTCTGCAACATATGCAAATCGGGTTTTCTCGTGTTGATTTTACCCTGGTTTCGACTTTGAATAATTACTACATGTAGTATTTGTGCTTATATGTATCGTATCCATTTTCTTTTATTTTATGTATTTCTTTGTGTTTCTTAACAGGAGTGACTTCGCTCTTGGCTCTTGTCGCCCGGGAGCGTGACGAAGACACGCCAAAATTGAATGTCTTACTGTGCGAGGCTTTTGTTGCTGTGTACCTCAGTCTTCTCATTCATGGAATAGCTGCTAGCGACGCTTACGTTCTCTATCGTCTCGTAGCCCAGCCCCTCAATGAGAAAGAATGGGCTGTGGTCTTTGGAGGTGGTGTCAAAAAACTTTTGAAAGTCATTACTAACGTATTACCCGTAAGTTACTTATACAGAGTTCTTGTGTATTTATCTGATTGCTTATAACTGATTCTGCACAGGAAAGAACCTTGTTTTTCATAAGTCCCTGCCTCCTGTTTTTTCTTCTTTTTTTTTTTTACTGACATATATATATCCTTAAAACAGTGCTTCCATTTAGCATGTTGTTATAGTTGTTGTAATTGTCGTCATTCCCTAGGCCACTGGCCAAACAACGCCAATATAGGTTGTACAATTTCCTCGCTTATTAAATTCCAGTTGTCAGCATTGTTAAATGAAAAAGTACTTTCCTATCCTGCGAAGACGTTTCTTAAGACTTTTTGACTACGACTTATTGTTTAGAGCCATCCATATCAAAGCATTGTTCTGTCAAATCACTGGAGGAATTTAAATATCAACATGACATCTCACTTCTCTTCTCATAGCAAGTGGAAGTAAATCTATATCCTTTAGCATTATCACATAGCTGGCTTTTGTATTTCTGTCACCAGTCGTGATGCAGCTTCCGCACTGGTATCTCGCTGTCCTATCTCATTAATGTGTGGTCATCTACGCGAAAGAACTAGGGAGAATCCTTTGTCATCGCCTTTAATATCTCTAAGGCGTTTGACAGAATGTGGCATAAGGCTTTGTCAGCCAAACTTCTTGCTTATAGCATTACCCCTTCTCTCAGATCTCTAATTTCCAGTTTTCTTTCTGACAGTTTTATATCTGTAGTTGTTGATGCCGCAACATCTTGCTCATTCCTAGTTATCAGTGGTGTTCCACAAGGTTCCATTCTTTCACCTACTCTGTTTAGTCTCTTCATCATTGATTATCTCCACGCCTTTGCAGACGATTTGTATGTTTCCTCTGCCTTTTTTTCTATTCTCAAGCATATTAAGAGAAGGACAGAGAATCAGAGGGGTAGTGGTGTAACTTGTCAGATATGAAAGTATAATTTGAATTGTGTAATGAATACACTAGAATATTCAGTGAAGATAGGCATAGGAAAAGAACCGTATTGCTAGTCCTATTAAGTCCAATCGACCTACAGTTGTAGCATTTCACTTTAGAGTATATATCCGTAAACTTTAGATAAATACGACCCTGCTAAGTTTTTAATTTTTTAAGGAACTTTTTTGCTCTACATATGTATTGCTGGCATTGACATAATGCATGATATTTTCAAAGCTGAAGGAGAGTTTTACATGTAATATGTCATTGAATTTTGGGCATTTATAACATTAGATACTATAACTTCTTTTCAGACTCAAACCTCCCTGGAAAAAGAGCCTGGTGCAGGGGTCTCAGTAAGTGGCGAACGACTTCTTTCAACAATTTCAAGTTTGCAGAAAACGAGAATGAAATTTAATATGAAACTTTTAGGGCAACTCGGTTTCCAAGATCCCAGAGGAGCTTCAACTGATGGTGAAACTAAACCAGCCTATAGGGAACAGTTCTTGCCCCCTGAAATGTCCATTGTCTCTCTGTTAATGAGAAAGGTAAAAATATATATATATATATATATATATATATATATATATATATATATATATATATATATATATATATATATATATATATATATATATATATATATATATATATATATATATATATATATATTTTGTTTTGAAATACTCATTCTCTTATCTGTTACGTGTTTAAAATCAGTAAGTCATGTTCTTTACTCTGAAACTCCTATTGCGTCATGCTGTGACAAATGTATATATCTGTAATAATTATTAAATCCTATTGTATGAGCTGGCTTCATATTCCTGTTGGATTAATTCTAATATATTTTTCTTTTAAAGCCTGTATTGCCCCCTGAACAAGACAATATCGACTATGACTCGTCAGCAAGTGATGATGACGAAGAGGCCATGGACTATGAAGAGGATGAAGATGTATTTAAAGAACCTAAGGTTAGCCAGATTTCCTTTTTACTATTTCAGTCTTCTTTTGTCTTGTTATTGGGTGACACATTAGGGGTCACCTTTTCTGTTAGTATTCCATTTAATACTAACAGAAAAAAAGGCATATTTGAATTTGAGGCGCACATAAATGATGCGGTTGGCACCCCCTTGGCACCTGTCAAAATGCTCAAGCCTTTTGACTGGTAACATGCGTGACTTTGATTTGTTAAGTTGTCATTTTGAGGTCTACCACGGTGTGAAGTTAAAAAGGGCATCCACTCAGTTTAATGATCACACCTGCTGCTTAACCAAAATCCATTGCAAGAAAGAACTGTCCTAGCCCTTATTAGAAAAGGGAGTTCATGACGTAAAACCGATTACATCACTTCAGTGTACTTAGTCAAAATATAATTGATTGTTCAATCCTGTGACATGCTGAAGTTATTCACTCAACCTTAAAAACTTTTTTTTTTAAAGGTAATTGCTGAGAATAATGAACACTGTGATCCCGACTCTTACTCATGGTGTCTGTTGCGATTGGCTACAGTGCGGGCTGCAAGAACTGTAGTTCACCGATTTTTAGAAATAGCGGGTGTGGAGTTTCAGGGTAAGGGCAAAGGTATACCCATACACAGTTTATGTGTGCCATTCATATTTGTAGATCAGTAGCTGTTCTTCACTCATGGTAAGATCTGAAACAGTAATTATCCTGTGAGCAATGTCAGCTTGTTGTTATTCCCTAGCAAGTTTCTCACTTTCACCTTAATATCTTTGTGACAGATATAGCTTTGACTTGTCAAGTATGAAATTTATTTTCTGTTATCACCACCTTTTCCAGTAAGAATATCAGAGACTGTTTTCACCTCATTTTCATTGGTATTTCAGGGCATATCTACTCTGAATTATTAGTCTTTTAAGCCTCTCCATAAGTTTCTCAGATCTTTTCGTGTTTCTAGCAGTGTATCAGTTGTGCAGATGTTTTGCTATGTTTATGCAGAACAAACTTTTCATGTTTTTTTGTAGTGTTTTTGCTACCCAAAATATTTTGTAAAAAATTTACTTGGTCGCATCCATTAGGTTGTGACCTTAAGAATAAAGGACTTCGATCCCTGCCTTTATGATTCATGATTAAAGAATTGAATATCCATATCATACTGAATTTGAATTTTGAATCTTATTCTTTTATCTTTTAACTTTGTCTTGTGTAAGGGTATAGTGCTCAAGGATTTACATGTGAAATAACTCTTGTATTAAATAAACAAGAAAAATGACTTTCACATGAAATATATCTTGAGTTAATATACACTGACTAGTTGATGCAAACAGCACCTTGGTAAAGTGGTAGCCCTCGCGACTTTGTTTCGTCAGGTCAAGGGTTCGCGGCCTGCTATGGTCCGAGGTTTTAAAGGGTCATTCACTCTGGGTAACGATCACCTGGCAAAACCAAAGTCCTTCGCAAGAAGGCACTAAGTTGAAAAGGGATCCTGTGATATAACGCAGATCACTTTATGTAAATAGTCAAGTAGCTCAAGAGTACATCTCGGCAGAATTGTTTTTAATTTAGCTGAAATAGCATTGTGTTAACTTATTTCTTTTGTTTAATAGAACTGCCTATGCAGAGTCCTCTTCTGCACTCAATACTACACTCCTTGGGCCAATGGTTAGTTGCTTTGGTTGCTCACATAGAGGCCAAAAAAGGACCTCCTCCGGAGTACATACCGGGCTGCTTCGCTGAATCAACGGTTGTTGGACCGGCCATTTTGAAATACAGAGGACTGCTAGAAACTCATAATACGCCATTTGCGTAAGTTTTATGAAGAAATTTGTTTTTGCTACATCCTTTTTTTTTTATGTCTGTCATTGTGTATTCACTGGCCACTTTGTCCGAGTGGCAGCACTCACGATTTTGATTTGTCAGGTCTTTGGTTTACGGTATGAGGCTTGATAGGGCATTCACTCAGGGTAAGTGACACCCTTGTCAAAACCAAAATCCTTTGGAAAAGGGCACCATCCTAGCCCTTGGTAAAAAAGTAAGTCCATGACAAAAACCAATCACATTGTGTATTCACCATTATTGAAGTAATTTTCTGGTGAAGTAGATTGCTGTTTAGAATGTGATAGTGCAGAGATGAAAGGCTGTTCATTGCAGAGCACACAGTATTGCACTTCAAATGTTCATTTACCCACAACACCATTTTCTGTTTTGGCACTTTAGTTTTGTGCATATTTTGCACCTCATTTTTATGAGTTTTTCAGTACTTTTACTGTAGAATTAAAGTTGAAGGTGTATCCATAATCAAGTTAATTGGCTCCCAAGATTTAAATTTGGTGTTTTTTGTTTGGTTATGCATTTTCATTTGGATATGGCCACTTTCCATGTTTTATGAAGATAATTTTTTTGGTGAAAAGATCCGTTATGCAGTATTTGGTAGAAAGGTCTGAATTTCGTTACAGTTAATACAAAAGCATTCTTATTTTATTGCTTTTAGTATTGGGTAATTGATAAGTGGCCACCGTAGACGGGTTGGTAGCCTGCACGATTATGATTCGTCAGGTCGTCCATTCGAGAACCACCACGGTCTGAGGTTAGAAAGGGCAATCACTCAGGGTAACGGTTGCAATTGTAAAAACCATAGCCCATGGAAAGAAAGCAACGTCCTAGCCTTAACAGAAAAGGGAGTCCATTACATAAAATCAGATCATATTGGGTAACAGATGAACTTCTTTCAGAGGTTCTACTCGCAAAGAAATAATTAAATTTGCCTCACATTATTAAAAGACTTAGCTCTGTTTCATTTTTATTATAGTTGATACTGTACTGAAACATCAATATGTGTGCATTATATTTTTATTATAGTTAGTACTGTACTGAAGCTTTAATAAGAGTGATGAAATGTATGGCATACTGAAAGTAATTACATATATTCTTAGACCTAACAAGAGAGGAGTGAAGCCCGTTCAGAGACTGTGGAATTACTTGGTGAGACAAGAAGAGGTTCAGGATGTGTTTGTGAGGTATATCTTTGGGCGAAAACGACCAGCACCAGAACCTGTGCAGTATGTGGATCACGGTAAGTGACATAGAGTAAATTTGTTTTTTTTTTGAGTGTGACACCAGGACAGGCAAAGAAAATAGTCCTCATCAGGCATGGGCACGAAGAAAACATAAAACAAAGACATAGAAGTGAGGAGTGTTGTGACTTGTCAGAAGTGAAGAGATAATTAGAGATGTGTAATGAATTTCAAAGAATACTCAATGTCGATATGGACATTGAAAAGCTCCATAACTTAAGAAAGCCTTCATATTGTGCTTTCCTGCACTGTCCTATTTGAGTCCAATAATCCTTCAACTGTAGTATCGTAATGAATGGCTGGTACCATGGACCTGTTTATGATTGCACATACTGAGTTTTTGGTTGAGGAAGAGCAGAAAGAGTTTGACATTATCAATCATGTGTAGACTATGTGCTTTCTTAAAAATATATATCTGAGGAATATTTGGACAAGGGAATTATATTAAAGAAAAAAAAAGGAAAAAAAGACATTTAAGGTAATAGGTAACTTAATCATTGCTCTTTTGGCTTGCTTTTAATATACGAAATTTTAGCAAATTAAAGTGAAATATATTTTGGAGGGCTATAAAGTATTGTTGCAAATAAATGGATCTGAGCTAAAACAAAATACATTACTTGAAGCTCTATCTGAAAGCAACAATTAATTAGACTAGAGGAGAAATTAATTTTGATGAGCTGTAAATAGTTCACTTACCATTCTCAGTCGAGGAAACAATGAGCGACATTGACGGATTAGATGGATCAGGAACAGGCGAAGGAGGGTCGGAAATGGGGGGCGAGAGTCATCATGAGCCTTCAGAACACGGTGGACCCTCTTCGGAAACGGCCGTTCAGTCACTGGAACCTTTACGCATCATTCACAAAGAACAAGACTCCATTACTTCATTTTGTATCAACAAAGTAAGGAATTTGTTATTACCACTTCTTAGTATTATGACTGAATATTGTTTTGGTCTGTTAGCTATTTAACTATATACGCCAAGTATTTATGTGTGCGTGAACTATTTATTGTTATTATTTTTTGTTCATATAATGCCGTTCATATTCACAACCTACTTGTATCTATGTTTCTGTATAATAAATTAAATCTGAATGAAAAAGAATCATTTGGATAGTTTTATAATTATTTATTTTATATGCCTAACAAAATGAGGTGCCATTTGTCAATACCACTTCTTAGTATTATGATTAAATATTGCGTGAACTATTTATTGCATTATATTTTGTTCGTACAATGCCATTCATATACGCATCCTATCTATATAAATTATTATGTGTTTCTGCATAATAAATATATTTTGAATGAAAAAAAATCATTTGGACAGTTCTATTATTGTTCATTTTATATATATAACAAAATGAGGTGCTAAAAACATAATTGAGAGTTGTACACCAAAATCTTTTATTTGTTTCTTGCTCAACTGTAATGTTAATTTTCAGGTAAATCCTGGATTGATGGCCATTGCCACGGTTCGAGAAGTACAAGAATTGGATGTTGCTCTATTGCTCGATCACCCTGGATGGCTCACCAATGAATGTGAACTCGACGTATTGGCACTCAACAAGTAAGTTTATATCTGAACAAGGGTTCAGTTGCCATGTGCCGAAGCAATGATGGGTAAACCAGTTGGGGCCATTAGGCCTCACTGTGGAATACCCTTGCCTGCCTACCATGTGGGTGACCCAAGCAGGGTGCTAAGAGGAGTAATGAGGTATGCATTGGATCGTGTTGAATGCATGTTTCTTGGCTCGGCCACCCCCTTGCAAAGGGGAATGAGGCCATTTGTATAGATAGATATCTGAACATTATGCTAGCATTGATAGGGGACCTGAAGAGCTATAGAATATATTTCCCACTTTTTTCCCTTTAAAGCATGCAGGCTCTCGCACTTCCTAAGTAAGGGTCACATTAGGCATAAATGTAAATATAAAAAAGAAACATTCGATATTATTTTAATCCAGTATTTTTTTTTTAATATTCATATATAAATGGCTCCTTGCTAAAGAAGGCGAGTAAATGGAATGATATGAATGGGTGATCAAACCCACTCTTCCTAATAGTTATCTTCTAAAGAACAACTTTGGATTAAAATTATGATGATTTGAAACAATAAATCCTTGCTATTTACGTTATTTGATATAGTTGTGTTATCTAGCAGGAATGCAGGAGGAAAGAAATATAGTTACTTGAAATTTATAAAGTGACCACTGTGGCTAAGCAGTAACTCTCCCGACTTTGATTCCTCATGTTGGGTTTGAGTCCTGCTATAGTGTGAGGTTAGAAAGGGAATTCACTCAGGGTAACAGTTGCACTTACCATAACCAATATCCTTTGAGAAAAGGCACCTTCCTAGCCCTTAGTAGGAAAAGGGAGTCCATGATGTTTCACCAATTATTGTAATTTACAGAGAACCAGATGATGTGCCGTCATCCAATTTTCTTGTTGTTCAGACACCCATGGATAAGAATATTTTGGATCCTGGAAGAGGAGGTAAGAAAAACTATCCGTTGATAATTTCATGCATACACTGTTAGTATGGTGGAACATTGTATTTGTACTGCAATACTGTACGCACACTCACAAAAACTGGTGCCAGAAATACGCTATCCCGGTTATGATGATAAGCTGAGGGAACTAGACTTACCATCACTCGAAGCTAGAAGAATGAGGGGGATATGGTGACGGTTTTTAAATTCTTTCATGGTTATGACAGAGTTGATAGAGATCGATATTTTGATATGATTGGCACTAGAACTAGAGGTCATAGTTTGAAGCTTTTTGAGAAAACTTCTTTGCAGGATGTAAAGAGGTACTTTTTTTAGTGTAAGAGTAGTTGATAATTGGAATTTGCTAAGTGAGGAAGTAGTTAATGCTAACTCAATCCATAGCATTAAGGACAAGTATGATAAGTATCTCTTAGTACAAAATGGAATCGACCGGGAGACGGGAAGTGACGAGCTTGGGACTCTTTTCCGTAAGCACAATTAGGTAATTACACACACACACACACACACACGCACACACACACACACCACACACACACACACACACACACACACACACACACACACACACCCCCCCCCCCCCCCCCGCCAAAGGCTGAGTGTCAGGACCAAGCTGCAATTGTCATTGCCAAGCATGAAGGCCAAGTTGCAATTGTCAGTACCAAGCATCGAAACCAAGCTGCAATTATCAGTGCCATTGGAGCTTATCATAAAAATATATCCGTGTTTTCATGTGTGGTCACCTTGACAAAGTGATACCGTCCATGACTTTGAATTGTCATGTCGAGGGTTTGCGGCCTGCCATGGTCTGAGGTTAGAAAACACATTTACTCAGGGTAATGATCACACCTTCCAAAACCAAAGTTCTTTGCAAGAAGGCACCACCTTAGCTCTTAATAGAAAAGGGAGCCTGTGATGTAAAACCGGTTGATCGATCAACGTAGGTTTCCATGTCAATATTATTGATCTGATGTTTTTGTATTATTCACCTTTTAAAGATATATTTTTATTTTTGCAGAGGGCAATCTTTCATCATCATCAAGTATCAACTTCCCTGCTATGAGTGGATCATCCATTGGCCAGACTGGTCGAGGTACAAATGTGGTGAGTATATTGTTTTTATTTACTGTGTAACAGGTAATTTCATTTATCATTTGTTACTGTAAATGCCTTATATATATATATATATATATATATATATATATATATATATATATATATATATATATATATATAGATATAGATATAGATATAGATATAGATATAGATATAGATATAGATATAGATATATATATATATATATATATATATATATATATATATATATATATATATATATATATATATATATATATATATATATATATATATATATATATATATATATATATATATATATATATATATATATATATATATATAAGGTATATGTATGTATGTATAATCATATTTGAATGATCTACTTTCTGTCTCACTCTTTTGTCTATATCTGCTTCATAACTGCTACATTAGTACAAGAGTACAATTATGCTTTACTACTTAGGATTTTGGGTCTTTCATAACTGGTTGTCAGTAGGGAGAGCTTGCCTAAGGTAAAATCCTAGAATCCTGAAAAAAATATCTTTAGTTAATAGCGTTATATTGTTTGGAGGCTGCCAAGAGTATTATGCAGTGATAGTATCTCTGACCATTGCTTGTTACTGATCGTAGATGTATGTGAGTCAAGGAAAAAGGAAAAATGTGATGCAAATAGTAAATTTTACCCTAATGTCATGCAGAGCATACCTTTCTTTGATATCACTAAGCAACATTAAGCCAAGGATGACAGGATCAGGCTAACTGAGGAAATATGAGAATTGTAATTTATATTTGTATGTGACGGGGTCATAGCTTGTTTACTCATACTAGCCTCTAGTTGTTTGACTCTACTCTACTTACTTGTTAACACATAAAGGCCTTGTGCTTGTGACACCCTGTCTATTTATCATTCTCTGACACTTATCATATTTTTCCTTAAGACTGTAAATGAACTATATATTTACAGTTTCCTGTTTTTTTAAGCACATTTTAGTTCCCAACCATTTCTCCACTAATAAAGTAGTTTCTTAGGTCTTGCAAAGAAATTTTCTTGCAATCCTTGGAGCAGTGACCTTTAACTTTACAAGTATCCATATCAAAGTGTTGCACTTTATTTAATTCTGTTAAAAACCACCACTATACCCTCTCTTTTCCTTTTGGCTTAAAGTGGTGGTAAATTCAACTCTTTCAGCATTTTGTCCATATCTGAGATTTTGGATATCTTTCACCAGCTTTGTAGCATGTCTTTCAACTTTCTCCAGCTTGTTAATATGCTTCGTCAAGTTTGGATTTCTGAAAGATGCTGCATATTCAAGTCAAGAACTCATCTAAGTCATTGAATAGTATGTTAGCGCCTTTACTTGACCACATGTCTGAAGGCCACCTTTGTTTTAGCTAAGAAAGTGTATGTTGTCTTTACCATTTATATGCATGTCTAGAGACAAATCTGTTAATACATTGCCCCTGGATATCTTTCACTCTCAGTTGCAGTCAGTTCCTCTCCTGCTATTGAACACTCGTATTTTGGCTCTCTTGCACTCTTGTCCATTCTCTGTAGCTTAAATTTTGAAACGTAAATCTCATTAACCTCTTGTCTTACCAATCATGTCGACAATTTAAGTCTCCTTGAAGTTCTTAACATTTTTCTCGTCTCTATTTGTAGCCGAGATATTAATGTGAACTGTTTGCAAGCTTCTTGAGCACTTATTAGGTAATCAAATATTTTATCAAGACTATGTGACGAGGATGGACTGGATAAGGAATGAGTATATTAAAGGGACAGCACAGGTAGGAAGATTCGGGGACATGGTAAGAGAGGTGAGACTGAGATGGTTTGGGCATGTGCTGAGGAAGGAGGAGGAGTATGATGGGAGAATTCTGCTGAGGATGGAGCTGCCAGGCAAAAGAGGGAGAGGTAGGCCAAAGAGGAGATTTATGGATGTGGTGACGTAGGACACTTAGGTTGTGTGGTGTAACAGTGGAGGATGCAGGGGATCAGGTGATATGGAGACGATTACTCCGCTGTGTCGAGCCCTGATGGGAGAAACTGGATTTGATGATGATCTTGTTAAATATAACATCTTGCATTTAAGCATAATTTTGAATCCCTTGCATAAAAATAGACTGCACAAAAGCTTCTAGTCTTTCAATATAATATTTTTATTAACTTTTATGTCCAGTACTTCGTCCAAAATAATCTTGGTATGATATGCATATGTGCTGTAAATTTCTTGAATGTTGTCTGTTTTAATTGGATATGATTTAAGAAGTTTGTTACACATTATCAGCACAGATTAGCTATTATATTAGACTGTTTATGGATCCCCACTATGTTTTTCTCGTGTTAAAATAAGTTATGGGTTACATTCATATATTTTGTCTTCACAAATTATTTGCTCTAATTAGAAAACAATTCAGCAGGAGTTGTCATGTCACATAAGTGAGATCTTAGTAGAGTGATTTATCAAGTGAAGTTATTAATATGTTATTTTGATTGTGACTTACTTGTCTCTGTAACCATGTATCTTACCTGTTATTGTCTCGTTAACGCGGCTCAGTTGAAGGAGTTAAAAGGGGCTAATTTCCCTGGTTCCAACAACCCTCGTTTCTGTCGCTTCGTGTGGGAACGCAGCCGTCATTACCTGAAACCGGTGAGAAATAGCTTGCCAGTGTCCTCTTTATTTATTTATTTTTTATATATTCCTGCAGATGCCATTCCTTTCCCCTAAGTTGTTGTTGTTGTCTTGTTCTGCCTTTTTTGCTTCGTTTTAGATTTTGTTATTTTGTTTGTTTTACCAGTTTTAGTCAGTGTTATTCATTCCAATACATCTTTGTGATTAGTAAGTTACATTTGGTCATGAAAGTATTTATAGTATTTTTGTTATTTACTCCACTTAGGATTACACCTCTGGAGATGTTTTATAATTTTTTACATATATCTTAGCTTTAGTTACCTGTGCCTTGTTCTCAGATTTTTTCTGTACTTTAGGTATACAGTAGTCTGTATTGTATCAGTAGATTTATATTTTATATGGGAATTATATTGAATGTTTCCTTTTATAAAAGACCATAGAATAGTTATATGAATCCAGCATTTGAGCTATTTTATTGCCACCTTGGATGGGAAACCGATTTTAATTCATGTGGTTAAACTGATACCACCAATATTTGCATGGATGAAATAATAAAAAAGAAGTAGGAGTGAAAAATCCGAAAAAAATAATTATATCAAAAACTGAACTTCACACCCTAGGTTTACATATTACAGCAGTTTGTATTCCATATCTTAAGTAAGATTTTTCAATATCTGTTTTTAATATGGTGATGAATTACTTGGAACTCTGGGCTTCCTCTTACTCTCTTTCCCCCCACTTTTATATCCATACCCCTCCTACACATGTAGTCTTCTTCTCTTTGCAGTATACTTGACTGAGCCACTGTAGTCTTCTTTCTTGTACTTTCTCTGAAACTTCCAATACTTTAATTGCACCTTTAAGTCATGTTTACAGTAACTAATGAATCCAAGGTCCGAGTGGGCCTGCCTTTAACCAGTAAATTTATTATTATTCAATTATTATGTCACTATTCTCTTATTTTCTCCGACTTCCTTTTTACCTTAATAACCATTCTTTTTATGTGTGATGTTATTTGAAAGCCCTTGGGAATTTTATTAAATTATACGCTTGATCCTTCCTTAACTGTAAACTCGTATTGACAATATTTTCTCATGGAAAATTGATATAATCTATATTCATAGCTGGATTGGAAAGAAACAGTATAAGCAAGTAAGGATCACTTTTGAAATATAATAAGCTATAAAAATAATTGTTTTTAATGGCAAATATTCATCTTCCTAAATCAAATATAACTCTAATGTCTTCTCAGGGTCTAATCCTGCCATATTTTTAGGTCCTGATGACTTCGAATTATTCTTTCAGTCTGTCCTTTTCCTATTGTTTATAATTCTCTTATATCTGTCTTGTCCTTAAGCTACCACTTTCTCTTTGTCTCAATGTATTCTTGGTGCCTGGGCCTGATGAGGGCAATTTTCTTGCCTGTCCCAGTGTAAAAAAAAAAAGTCAGACTTTGACTTCAGTAGATAAAATACTTGCTACCTTTGATTACACCCTGTGCTACTTTCGACTATAGAATACTCAAATTATTATTTTATGAATAAGCATCTAATGCGAAGATAACTTAACGTAGGAACGGTCATCAGATGGATTATGCACTATTAGATTCAAATTAGGTTAAAATTATGCAATTACCAATAATTATGCATCATTAGCTTGTGCCCAAGTTGAAATGAAATAAACAAAAATACTGTAATTTCAATTTCACCTCACGGTATTGCGCATTAATATTTGAATCAGGGAAAAATTGACATTAGCTTCGAAACGATTACGTACATCTATCAATTCAAACCCAATATTTTAAAACCAAACTGAATATTTTAGTTTCCCATCTTTGATGTTAAATGCTGTGGTATTTTCGTATGTCTTCATATAGTTTTCATAAAATGTAGAAAACAGAAGCGAATGACATTTTTATTAATACCTTAAATTCAGCATGCAAATTAGCAAAGGGGCTGTTAAGTAATTTGTGATAACATTTTCTTTCATTGTACTGTAAGCTTTAATTTCATTAATACTAATCATATTGTAAGTAGTTCAATATAATGTTGTAAAATGAGCTCCATAGGAAAAAATTTTCCATTATGTATATGATTGTTCTCTGATATCAGGTGTAATGACACCTAACAAACTTCATCTTGGACATATTGGAGATAATAGGTATTGGGTAGATAATTGTGCTATGTAATGTTATTGTAGAAATGGTATATTATATTCAACTTATATTTGTATAACATTTCTTTTGTAGGAACACTTTTGTATATATAACAAATAGGTATATTACATTCAGTTTAAATTTGTATACCACCTTTGGTAGGAGCACTTTAGTATATACAGTGTAACAAGTACTTTACCATGTCATTAAACCTTTGCACTACTGTGTGCCCTATTTATAGACCCTCAAATCTAGGTCCTTCTGTCAATTGTTTTACTCTTTCAGCTTTGTTAAACATTTGTAAGAAGAAAAACAACACTCTTACCACTTTACATGTAAGACCTTGGATTCATATCATGTCAGCTGCAGATCCCTTAAATGTCCAGTATTGCAGTACTGAATGGTGCCATCTTTTATCAGTATTTTTTTCTATCATCTCTTTTTCCTTTCCCTTACCAAGTTGCTTGCCCTACTGGAGCCATCTGGTTTAGTCTTAAAGTTTTCCCAACTGGCTTGTTATATGACTTATAATAATAATAATAATAATAATAATAATAATAATAATAATAATAATAATAATAATAATAGTAATAGATGCAATGCAGTAACACATTATAAAATTCTTAAATATATCTACTTTCCTTGCCAAGAATCAAACCTGGGAACTCTAAATTAGAGCCCCACAGCTTAGCACACTGGGTCACAGAGGTTTTAAAAGATTGGACACTGGAATATCTACTGATGTCATACAGATGGAGGACACCACTGCGACTTTTAATGTCCATTTCATTCTTCTGTCTGTATAACATCAGTAAATGTTTCAGATCTCTTTCTTTTACAACCTCTGTGGCCCAGTGGACTAAACTGTGGTACTCTAATCTAGAGTTCCTTGGTTCGAGTCCCAACATGGAAGGTAAATAATAATAATAATAATAATAATAATAATAATAATAATAATAATAATAATAATAATAATAATAATAATAATACGGTTTTATATATACAGTATTGGAAATTAAATGTATACCATTTATGCACTTTACTGCAACATAAAGATATGAAAACATTCCTATAGAGTTGGAGATGCATCAGGAAAAGTGCTTCATGTGATTAGGCATATATGCTAACAATCTCCAGATATCATTAAGCATATGAATATTCTTTTCATAAAAAAAACATCAGAATGTAGATACAGTATTGCAAAGATTTTGGTATGCCATAAAAACACAGAGCTTTTATGCACTGTTATTTTATTTTATTTTTTTTGTTTCCCATTTATTAATATTTTTTAATCCCAATGGTTTTGTGTTCGCACTGCTCCTAAACAGTTATATATAACACTATTATATATATATATATATATATATATATATATATATATATATATATATATATATATATATATATATATATATATATATATATATATATATATATCACAGTCATGCTTTTGTGAGTGTTTACTTTTTTTTTTATTCTTTGCTAGATAAAATATCATGTTGAAAAATGTTATTTTGAAATCCAAGATTGCTTGTATATGCCTCGTTAAATTGCATAATTAGGTTATTGATATGCATGTAAGTTGTTTCTCTCTTATTTCCAAATTGGTACTCCATTTATATTGCTGGATCTAGATTAGATTTTTCAATACTATACATCATCGAGAGCATAAGACTAATGTAACAATATATATTATATACTGTACATGTCTTGGATGTCTTAGATTTTGTATGATAGCTGCAAATACACTTCCGATCTCTGGTTCTCTCTATGTTTTCTTCGTACTCAGGCCTGATGAGGGTAGATTTTTTTTTTTTTTTACCCGTCCTGGTGTCACAATCATTAAAAAAAAAAAAAAAAAAAAAAAAATGGTATGACACCTGGACAGGCTAGAAAATTTCCCTCAACAGGCATGGGTACCAAGAAATGATTGAGACCAAGAAAAGGTAGAAGTTTAAGGTTAAGGCAGACAACTTTGCTTACTTTCATCAAGCTATTAAATACAGTTGGGAAGGAAAACCATAATTACTTAAGGTATTATTCGATAGGGAGGCCTCGCACAAGAAAATACTGGCGATGGTAGTTTTGTAAAAGAACCTCAGGAAGGTAACATTAATCTGAAAAGGTAATTCGTAGAGGAATTGTACTATTTATGTCACGCTTTTTTTAAAATCTGTCTTCACTGCGTTACGCAGCAGCATCTATGTTTAAATTGAATTATGAATCATGCTTGATAGTTTGTCAACAAAGCAGCAACTCAGTTCCAGACTGGCTGTGCCTACCTCCACCTGAGAGAAATACTCTTGATGGGATGCATGGAGATAAATAAGATAATTAATTTAGATACAAACAGATAATTCTGTATAAGAAACAGAAGTGGTCCTAAAACTGATCCCTCTGGAATACCACTGCTAAGTTCCTCAAGTAAGACACAGCATGATGATGATAATTAAAGAAATAGACATTCTCAGTAAGGGAGATATAGAGATAGTGGATAACTCAGGAATGAATACCAGAGGAAATTTGCGCAGAGTGTAATATGTTTTATATTTTTCATTTTTTTAGTACCATATTGTACCTCAATTTATAAGCAGATCATAATGTTAATAAATTAATAAATGTGTGCTGCAAAGTTTTAACAAAACTCTAATTGATATGACATGATATACTGTTTGTATTTACTACACCATGATCCTTATCCACCATTTTTCCATTGATGTAATGATCCGACTTATGACGGGTGTGTTTTATGATGGTTTTGTTAGAACCAAACCCCTTCATAAATTGGAGAGAAAATATATTCATATATACATTTATATATTCATACATATAGTGTATCATAATAATGTCAAGCAGGGTATATTAAAAGTATTAGTGTGAGTCGGTTCAAGCAAAAGCCAATATGTGCTAAATAAATGTTTATCCTTGTAGGAAGTGTTTTTTTTTTTTTTTTTTTGTATATTATTTGAACAGTCTGTATATATTTACTGATCAGTAAAAAAAAGGCTTTTGACAAAATGGATAAGAGGAATAATGAAACACAACTTGAAAATGATTAGAGAAAATAAGCAAAAATAATTATATTATATTTTTAGAGATCAAATAATTTGTAATAGTATTGAGAGGAGAGAATCAGTGGCTTGAAGAAAAGGATAAATAGTGTTTTCTGTTTTATTGCTAGTGTATTCTGTTTGAGACTAGTCTAAGAGTACATGGCAGAAGATTAGGTTGGTAGAGAGTGAAGGCAGAAATTGATAGTTAATATAGCATATTGGCAGGCATTGGGTACACTGTACATGGCAGTGACGAATGTTTAATGAAGGGCACCAGTGCATATACAGGTTTACATCAGGAAGAGAGTGAGCATGTTGAATTAAAGGTTGGATAAGGACAAGAATGTATTCTTTTACTTTAGGTTTTATTTGAAGATGAATGGCGAATTACCGTAATTGTTGTTAAAAGTAGAATGGTATGCGAGGGATGGAATTTAAATAATTTGAGATGACTCTCCTTATGACTGATTTAGAAATACAGCTACGGTATATATATTGCATGATGGAGTTTTGGATGAATAGTTTGAAAGCCGCTATAGAGAACTGTATGTTATCTACATAGAGTTGTATGTATGTCTTTCATCAACTGTATGTTGATGATGTGCACTTGAATTTGGTGTGGTCAACATAGAGATAAGACCTTGCTTTTTCATCTTTAGGGTGATGTATACATTTTTTTCTTTCTTATTTACCTTTTGTTTGCAGTGTAGCCATTACTGAACTATAGGAGACAGCATGACAAACTAATATTTTCTGGTGGTCAGGGAGAAAAAATTCTATCCTTGTATGCCTTTCCATTCAAGGATGTGATTATAAGAAACTTTATTGATGATGGGAGAGAAACAATTCCAGACTAATTTTTTTCGTCATATTTTAGAAAGCAATAGAAAATAGGATAAGGTCGAGGGCCTGTTATGGCTCCTGTGAAAAAAATATAGACTTTCTACCCTGTATATTATCTTATAATTTTGGTTACCCCTTTGATTTCAGTGATATGTGTCATACTGCATGAGAATAGAATAATTTTAATTATTGGTAGAAGTAAAAGAAAATTTAAATGAAAGAAAATAAGGACTGTTTATTAATATGTATTCATATCGACATATTTTTATAAAATAGGGTAAATACATTATGACTGCGTAATGATAGTTGAATAATAATAACTTTAGGAAATTTTTCTGTTTTTCAGGTGCTTAATCATCGTATAGAGGGGACTCGCCGTATGGCGTCACATCCTGTGTTACCCATATGTAAGTTGTCAAGGATTTTATTTATGTACAAGCTTTGTTATCGTTTGCACTGTATTTGTTGTGCAGTTATTTGCTGTAGTTATTTAAAAACTAATTCTTTTAATTTCATTACTCTTAAAGAGATCATATTATAGCCATAAACTGACAAAATATTTACACATTGGTAGCGCAGGCAATTTTGATTTGCCAGGTCGTCGGTTTGAGATCTGCCATGGTCTAATGTTAGAAAGTGCATTCACTCAGGGTAGAAGTCACACACTGCCAAAACCAAAGTCCTTTGACAGAAGGCACCGTCCTAACCCTTAATAGAAAAGGGAGTCTGTGATGTAAAAACGGATCATGTATGTTGTAACCCGTAAGTGACAATATACCTAGACTGCACAACCAAACATGCTGGATGACACTTATTTAACACTTTTCACTTGAAGAAGCTTTGCAAATCATTGAAAATGCTGAAAAGGATGAAATGAAGTTAACTAACATGCAGCATTTTAACTTATTGCAAAAAACTAAAAAAAATATTCCCCCAAAACTAATACATATGATGAAATTATTTATGCCTTCAAGTAACAGGGTAAATTTACTTTTACAGACTCGATATTGTTTGTAAACACTCGTCATACTATGCAGTATTATTTATCAGTTTTGCCAATTCACTCCATTACTAGCAAGCATTTTACATTCCTGGATGTTAAAACCATTCTTTTTAATTCTTTGCTCACCTCTGAAACCTGTGAAGGAGGATGAATTTTTAAGATGTTCTGGAATATTGTTCCAGTGTGTTAGCCCTTTAATAGTGATCATCTTTGAACCTGCACCGGTGTTTGTTGCCTGAATAAAGAGCTCACTACTCTGTCTTGTGTTGGTTCCTCTTATATCCCTGACTCTTTTGAAATTGAATAGCCAGCTAGGATAATGATGGTTCAAAATTGTCTTTATTTCTTATTATGCACCTCGCATATCACTGTATATACATATTCTTTTTTACATCAATACCTTGTGAAGCTTTAATAGATGATGTTACAGTACCTTAAGTGTAATTTCATTTTTTTTTTTTAAAGGAATATTATCCAAGTCCACATATTAATGATCTGCAATTTCCTTTAGATCTTCTTGGCTGTCAAGACGGATCAGTCGTAGTGCGAGAATGGCATCACAGTGCCATTGTTGCCAGACCAAGACCGGGTGGCACTTTTGCTAAGGTGGCACGTGTCAGGTTCAGTCAGCAGGGCAATAAATTCGGTGTCATTGATGGTGATGGAAACCTTTCTCTCTACCAATTGGGCCTGGCTTCACAAGTTAATAAACCATTCTATGTAAGCATAGTTTGATAGTTAATTTCCGTAAGGTTGCTTTGTGTTTATAGAACATATATTTTTTTTTTTATGCAGTAATTATAACTTGAATGAGATACTAACTTCTTCTTTCTTACTTCCACTCCCAGGTAGGCTTTTCAGCCTGTCAGTGGGATCAATTGTTTTTTCTCTTCTCCTCTATCTTCGAATATGCTTCCTATTCTATTGTTGGATGAATATTGTTCAGTATTCTTACATAGTAAAAATCTAAATGCTTATTATTGACCTCAAAGGAAAATGAAACAAACTTGAGTTGACAAGTACTTACAATTGAAAAAGTCACTATCAAAGCCAAAGGTTATGACTTATATACGCTCTAGCTTGATGGCGATATTTTTTACATCACCTTGGTCCCATTGGTGGATATCATATATCACTACATCTAAGTAAAAAACTGAGAAGACCTCATTAGATATTAGACATTTGTAAATATTATATTTATATTCACCAGACTCATCAATGCCACAATAAACATGGTAGTGACTTTGTTTTTGTTGGATCATCAAGTCTTCTGGCCACAGCCGGTCAGTCCTCAGAGCATCGTAATGTTGGCATGTGGGATACTTTGATGCCTCAGAGGAAAGCTAACATCGTGTGTAAGTCTTTGTTCGTAATTCGTTTTGTTATTTATTGTATATGTATTTTAATACTAACAGCTGTTCCCACTAACATGTATTCATATATTCACAGCTGTACTCTTAATAAAATTGTTTAGTAACTATAGCATGTTAGAGTGGCCACCGTAGCAGAGTGGTAAGTACGAGACTGATTTGACAGGTCGATAATTTACGGCCCGCCACAGTCAGAGGTGAGAAAGGGCATTCACTCTGGGTAATGGTGGCACTGCCAAAGGCAATGTCCTAGCGCTTAGTAGAATAGGAAATCCGTGACATAAAACCAATCACAAACACAGTATGTTGGAGCATCGTTGTTGTTGTGATCATTGTCAACAGATGTAATTTCTATTGCTTACCTGTTATATCTATTTTAATTAAATACCACATAGGTGTATACTATATTTATAACATACCACAATAAATAGAAAAACTGTGGCAGAGAAAATACTAATTATTCTTTTGCATAATTACCCCAAATGAATACAGTATACTTATAAAAACTATCTATAAAACACAAACTATATGATTTTCAGGGACTTTTTGAAATTGCCTTTCTGTCATGCTGTTTTAAAGTACAGTCATTTACATATACAATATATATCGTGCATTGCGCCCAACCTGAATTTATTTGGATGTGCATTGAAATATTTTGTAATTATGTTACATTTAATGGTATACATTATTGCAGTAACTTGCTTAGCTATAAGAAATTAACACTTATTTTTCCCTTACCATTATATGTACAGTATACCAAATTTTATTTTATTTTCCTGATACTTTCTAAACATTTGTCTTGCTCCTTTGGGAGAAGATATATAATGAAGAGCCATATGTCTTTATAATTATTCTATACTTATCAATTTCCTACCCCAACTGTAAGGCATATTGAAGTTTTATATAATTTAATCAATTTCCATGTAGTAGTTTGGCCCATGGAACCTGCCGCCCATTGCAATATTACAGCTGAGGGTCTTTTGGAATTAACTAGAACTGTCCAGGACATCTCTTATGTTAAATCTTCCTTTAGTTACAGTTTTTTTTCTAAGCCTATATCAACATCAAATATTCTTAGATATTCGTTGCACATCTCTTGTTATCCCCTTACATATGACAAGCCATAATACTCCCCATCTGTTTCTCCTTGCTTTATGTTTTCTTTGTGCCCAGGCCCGATAAAGACATTGTCCTCCCATCCTGGTGTCACACAAAAATAAAATCTGCGGAGTATATTGCTTCCTTACATTTGAGCAGGTCCGAGTCAAGTGTACATATAGTATATGGTGTAATGAAATACACATTAATAATTCACTGCAGACTATATTTTAGGCTCAATAAATAAGAGTTAATGATACATTTGAAACCTTATGTAAATGCTATAATTAATATGAATTTCAGCTTGGACGTGCCATGATAATGGTGCCTCGGCGTTACTGTATGCACCACAGCATCAAGTGTTACTTTCAGCTGGCAAAAAGGGAACTGTTTGTATTTTTGATGTAAGGCAGAGGACTCTACGACAGAAGTTCCATGTAAGTAGCATTTTCTTTTAAAATAAAAAAGATATCCGCATGATAATTAGAGCAGAAGGTGCAAAAGTGTTTTGGGCATATAGAAAGAATGAATGATGAACGTGCTACAGGCGACTGGGTCATGAGAGAGCAGAAGGAAACCTCATGTGCTCACTGGCTGGCTATATATCCTGACCTGTTTGTTTATGTATAGATACTCCCAAACGGCTGACATGCGATTGGTACAATAAATTTAAATATTAGGGTGACTAGATTTATTGGCAAAAAATTGTGAAGTTCAAACTCACTCACGAGTGAGGGAATTATAGGGTTTCCAGTTCTTAGCGTGATTTATGTGGTTATTACTGAAGATGAATAATAATTGAATACAAAAATTTTTATAACATCTCTTTTAGTGCATAAAACATATTTATAGATATACTGATAAGAGAGAACTAACTTCAAGCCATTGGTTTGGTAGGAGTCAATTGCAAGATTTAAGGGAACTTTTGGGTGGCGTCTTGCCATGCCTATTCCTACCACTAAACGAAAAAAAGAAGCAAGGATTGGCAGGATATAATAAAATCCTGCCGTAATTTCTGGGGGAATGGTATCATTTATAGAAACAAAAATTACATAAACATTTGTCACTGTTTTTACATGAATATTACCGGATTATGAATTGCTTTGATTAACTTAGTTTTTATATTATTAACTAGCTGTTATGTCATCCAAAAACATATTGGTGTATAAGAAGAACTGTTGTTGATATACTTTATGCTCTGTACATTCCTAACTGTATATCGTATATACAGTATACACCATATCCAGTTCTTCCATATCCTAACTTTTTTGTTACTTGTTATACACCAGGCACATGATGCTGCTATCAAATGTATGACTTTGGATCAGAGTGAAGAATTCTTCTGCACTGGCTCTGCTGATGGAGATATCAAGGTAAGACCCAGATATTTTAACAGTGGTCACCATGGCAAAGTGGTAGTGGTTGCAGTTTTTGAGTCATCAGGTCAGGGGTTCACGGCCCACCTGTCTCATGTTAGAAAGGACATTCACTCATGGTAATTATCATACCTGCCAAACCAAAGTCCTTCATAAGATGGCACAATCCTAGCCCTTCGTAGAAAAGAGTCCGTGACGTAAAAGCAATAACGCCGAGATATTTCAAAAGTTAATTTCATTCTAGACAAATGCTGTCTAGTTCTCTGTCAGAGAATATTACTTGCTCCTTAATGCTATCTGATTAGACGGTGCAGCAACTGCTTCTCATCCACCTCCAGACTCCTGAACTCTCTTCCTCCTTTCTTTCCTAATTCTTTTAGCCTATCTTCTTTCAAATAGCAGATATATCTTTAACTCAGGGCATAATCCTGCCATATGTCTAGGTCCTCAGTACTTTGACTATTATTCAGCTTGTTTTTTTCTATTGTGCATCATTCCCTCATTTGTCTTGTCCTGACACTTCTACTCTTTCCTCAACTTAAATGTTTTCTTGGTGCCCAAGCCTGATGAGGTCAGTTTTCTTGCCTGTCCCAGTGTCAAACACAAGAATTTTTTTTTTTTTTTTTTGACTGCTAGCATCCAAAAAATAACTCGGTATAATCCTGGTATTGTCTGGTAAGCCTCTAAAGGCAGGTGTTAAGATTCATTTTGTAATTAAAAAGGCCAGAACTTCAGAAAAGTAAACAAGTAACATTCGGGAGTAAGCTGGTACCGTAATCCTTGTAGTCCACAAATTTTAAGAATGCCATTATCTTTGCTTGACATATATAGAAGTCTGCTTCTACGCAGTTTTAGTTTATAATTCTTTTCTTATTACCTGTTCTGTTTACATCTTGCAGTGTAATCTATTTTTTTTCAGGTGTGGGGCCTCTCAATACACAATTTGATTTACAATTTGCCTGGCGAGCATTCACGCTCTTCTCTTTTCAAGAACTTGAGTCAAGGGGTAACGCAACTGCACTTAGATGGTAACAATCGTCTGTTTTCTTGCGGAGCAGACGGATCTATCAAACTTAGACAGCTTCCCGAGAGAGATCTAAATGTGAGTTTTTAATTATTTTGTAAATTTTGTCACATAGTTATGTGGTTTAGTAACATGTCTGTATATTGGAATAAAATTCTGTTATGTAAGATTTTAGGATAATAGGCCATATTTATTATAGTGACTCAGTATTTGTGTGTAATAACAACTGGTGACATTCCAGCAGTAATAGAGAATTGTTATATCCTCTACTGCTTGCATATTGTGATGTAGAAAGTGGTACAGTTATTATTAAGGGAAAGTTAATTTTCAGTGCAATACCCTGTTTACCAGTCGCAGGTTAATACAAGTATCTGTAGTCTTGTAGTACCAATTCTTGGAAATAAAATTGACTTTTTTTTGTGAGCACAATATTATTCTATTACTATGTTTTTAAAAAGTAACCATTTTCTCTCGGTACTCATTCTGTTTGATAGACTTAATTTCTTCAGTGAAGTATTTTTTATGTTATGATTATATATCTTGTGTACTATAAAGAGACTGTGACTTAAAACACAGATCAACAATAATTTTGTTTTAACTCTAATTTAGTGCTGCAATGAAAAGAATCCTTACTTAAAGTTATTTCTTCCTGCGAGACTTATAATAGTCCAATACTGTATTAACGACAGTTCAGATAGCAATGTTTTTATTAGTCATATCTGCATGCACATTGTTAGTACAGTTAATCTAGTGATGTCACAAGAAATAAACTACATGTGTTGTTCTGTGTTCTATTATATTATGAAATATTAATTATAAATGGCATTAAATATAATGTAAATTGTGTGTTAAAAGCTGTGTATACGGATGTTAGATATTTAAAGGATGAGAAAATAATAAGATACAGAAAACCGATATATCATTTCCCATTTAAATACACACTGTAATTTACTATGTAGCTTGTAATTAAAAAATACTTCTTACCAGCACAGTACTGGTAGCATGCCAGAATTAAAATGTTTTTAACCAGGTTCCCAAAATATTATTATTAGAAAGCAAACTATATAATATAAGGTGTATTTTCTCTGAAGCTTCTTCCTTCAGTTATGTTGGAAAATTCAACAGTATTTGTAAATAATATACTTTTCATACATATTCATTCCACGTAATGCCATATCCCAGTGCAGCCACCGAGGAGGCCACAATTGAATGAAAAAAAGGGAGGCTAATAAGGAAGTGTAAGGCATGTGCATTACATTTCCCAAAACAATGAGAAATGCTAGGGAGCAGTAAAGAAGTGATTCCAAGTGAAATGTATCCATTAACTGTCCTAGTAAATACCTATTTTTTTGTGCTCCAACAGACTTTATAACACCGTTTCTTGATAGTTGCTGAATGACCTTGCAGTTTTAATGTTTTAGTTGTTTGTCCATTTGCTGCAACTCTTATTTTCATGTCCTGATATTTTACTTATCCATTTTGTTAAAACTGGGAAGGAATGTACAAAAAGCTACCTTATCCCCCTCTTACTTCCACCTTCGAGTTATGGTAAGTCCAACTCCTGTAGCTTTTCCTCAAGATGGGGGCATTAATCATACATCAACTTTTACAGGTCTGACCTATGAAAAAAAAAAGTGTGTTTATTTCATCTTTTGCATATAATATACATCTAGGATGAAGCTTACAGTGATTGCATATAACCTAAGCTTTTAATTTCACAAAAGACAAATATCATGTGGCCACAGTGGTAAAGTGATTCCACTCGTGAATTTGATTCGTCTGGTCGAGGGTTTGTGGCTTGCCACAGTCTAAGGTTAGGAAGGGCATTCACTCGGTAATGGTCACACTTGCCAAAAACAATGTCCTTCGTAAGAAGGCACTGTCCTAGCCCTTAGTAGAAAAGGGAGTCCGTGACGTAAAACTGATCACTCGCTTATACCAGTTTCAGAGCACACTTATATTCCAAGCCAGTACATCACATTATTGTTTCTCATCGCTCTGTGTATAAGAGAAATTGCTAATCATTGTAAACAATATAATTAGCAATAAACACTGACACATATATGTTGGGTCTGCATCTTGAGTGGTTATTAACAAATGCAAAGGGGAAATATTTATAAAATATACTGAAAATGTGTCCATATAAATTTTAACTACTACTATACTATTTTTACACCGAAATTCAAATTGTATTATACTTAATGTACAATGCAGTAATCTAGGCAGGAAAGTTAAAATATAAGGAAGGTTGGAATAGCTTATATGCAGAGTACATTTTCATATAAGGGTCTTTGAATAGAAGTGGTTTTTAAATTATGTATAGAGTTGGAAACCAATTGGAAATGTAAGATGAGGGACCACTCATTAGTGTATGTATGTATGTGTATTTTCCTAAATGTGCTTACAGGAAAGAGCCCTATGCTCGTAACTCCCCATCTTTTACTAACATGTATCAGATCTATCCCTAAACCTATGAATGCCTTCAGTATTTACAGTTTCCTTACTTACGAATTCCAATTATACACTATTCTAAAAAAAAAAAGAACCTGCAGAAAAACTTTCTTACAAAGTTCCAAATTAATACCTCTAGTTCTGAAGCTCCTCATGTTAAAATATTGCCCCCTATCCACTCTATTAACACCATGATGGAATGTAAGAAAAGCTATCATATCCCCCCCTCTTACTTCCAGTTTCGAGTGATGGTAAGTCAGCTCCTCTAGCGTTTGCTCACAAATGAGATAACGCATATCTATCACCAGCTGTGAAGCCTGTGCGCGTGTGAATATATATAATATCTGGACACTAAGAGTTATGTATGATATATCGAAAAGCATCCATAGCAAATAGGAAAGAGATTTGAAAAGCTAACATTTACATGTATCACATAATCAGGCTGCTCTGCAAAGACATAAAAAGATACACTGGTGACATTTTATGATACCAAGAATAGAGTAATTAATACAAAAGAAACAGGGTGATTTAAGAACGGATCATTATCAAGGAGTGTAGCAACCAAGATGTGCATTTAATTTGTCTCATCTAGTAAAGAATTCATTTTGAAGATTTTATTTTCAATTACAGTCTTAAACTTGAATTGGCCATATGCGGAATTTAAAATACCCTTAAACGATTCAGAAACTGGCACAACTCTACTACTGAGTGTTGAGGAAAATGAAAACTAAGATATTTTTGGCACTGTGCCAATCAATCCGATATCTAAAATTGCTAAGAGGACTGAACAGAGTATCATTTGTTTGAGCAGATCTTCCACTACATTTGCTTTCAGATTTTTCTCGTTTGTTCCAAGTATATTGTGACTTACAATTAATTCTATGAAGTGATCCATTATTCCTAAAGGGGGCCTTCTTAATTAATATATATTTTTTGGCTACTACTATTATTAAACGCAAAACTTACATCTCAAACTTCTACTGTGGGGACAGTACTCTGATCATTCTAGTTAAGGAGAAATAATATACTCTTAGCATTAATAGCAGCCCGAAGATTCAATATATGAAAATATCTGAAGTTTTAAGTCTTGCTTTCTAAATTGCTGTGGATGTTTTTGTGTATGTATATATATATATAAAACTTTCTTAAAAATTAAGATAAAAACATGTAATCTAAATCACAGTACATCTAATATTAAAAACTACATTATTGTACGAGCAAAAATTATCAATTTTTAAGTCACAAAAATTGCTTAATTACAAATCTCTTACTAATAGCTGTATTTCCTGTGAACAAAAATCACCTTAACAGAAAAACAAAAAAAATGTAAAAATTATAACTCATCCAATTCAAAAGCATTTACTTATTTTGCCTGGCCTGAAATAAGATGGCTTTCAGAACTTCACCACTACCTACATATCAGGATCTGAAAGACCATCCTGAACACTTAAAACAACAAAATGACACGAAGTAAAATGTTCCAACTGGTATCCATGGCTAAGAATACGGTACACTTGGCAAAGAAAAGTCCCTGGATAAGAGAAGTGAAGAAGTGCTGGCATTTAGTGTTTAATCCCAGCAGTGACAAGAATGGCACTTCGAAGCTCAAGCAAGCATTTAATCTGTTGAAGATGCACTAATGAGTTACGTAGCAAATAAAATACATACTATGACATGCAAAAAAATTTTAAAACTGATTGTAATCACATGAGAAGCTTAAAGAAGAAATGAAAGCAAACTTCAGTAATATAAATTAATTTTCCCTCAATACAAATCAATAAATCCAGGAGATTATATTCTCTCTCTCATATATATATATATATATATATATATATATATATATATATATATATATATATATATATATATATATATATATATATATATATATATATATATATATATATATATATATATAAATTTTTTTCTCTACAAATGTAGCACCAAATTTACAGAACCAAGAAACTTTTATGAACTGTTTTAAAAATAATACACAGTAAAGAAATTAGCAGGAATCACTTTTTTTTTTTTTTTTTGTAACTTACCAATATATATATATGCAGTATACGGAAGTTACGTAGCCCTGGAAAAAAAAGAAGAAGTACAAATTAGGGAATTAAAAGAAATAATAAAAAAAAAAGTCATTAAAGTGGCAAAGGTATGAAAGACCACTGTATATTATATCATAAGTTATATGTTGGTCCTCTATAAAAATTAACATGACATATGGTCTTCACGAAGAGAAGCAAGAAAAAAAAGTTTAACAATTAACAGTAAGATATTACTACCTTTATAGGACCAACAACTGCAACTAAAAGAAAAATATTATCATCAATAGATATAGAAAATGGAAAGGATAATATAAAAAACATCTTAATTGTGCACATCTGCAAATGTGGGAGTATACAGTTTTATACCCATTACTTATATATATATACGTATATATATATATATATATATATATATATATATATATATATATATATATATATATATACACCCATTACTTAGGAACTTGTTACTCCCAGTAATAAGTACCGTGCTATCTGGCAATGTATTTTATATCCAGATTGTAAATTCTTTTGAAAGTAAAGCTTCATGCATTACTAACAATATGAAATTTTAAGCATAATTTCAGATCTTTAGGAACATATGTAGCCTTTCTAGTTCCTGCCATCTGCAAACAATTTTCTGTAGCAAAACATACTCAATGTCCAAGCTCCCAATACAAATAATCTCACTCACTCTCTCTCTATCATTCTATCGCTTTCTTTTTAACACCAGGATGAGCAAAGAAAATTGCCCACATTGGGCCTAGGCAAGAGAAAACATAGAGCAAAGAGAAACAGACATGGGGAATGTTGTGACTTGTCAGATGTGAAGGGATAATAAGAGAGGCATGACAAATATGAAAGAATTTTGGGTGTTGATGTAAGCATAGGAAAAGACAGTAACTGAACGAAGACTTAACATCAAACTGTCCTGGCCAGACCTATTTAAGTCCAAAAGACATTCAGCTGTAATATTGCAATGGGTGGCTGGTGCCATGAGCCAATCAACTACACGTCACAGAAGTACCTTCTAGACCAAATGTTTAATAACAATCAGATTGGATTGATTACGACAAAACGTCATTAAGGATGTGTTTATCATATGAGGAAAATGAGCATGAAGGGATTCAATACATAAAAAAAGGGTTAAAGATGCTTTAAGAGGGAATGCCTTAAGCACACGTGAGCTTAAAACTATCACTCTTTTACATACGTGTAAGAAAAACCACACCTTCAAAAACAATATCTTTGGTACTCTTCCAGCACGTTATAATTCCCATTAAAGGCGTCAGGTACTCTTTGGCTCTGCTCTTTTGATGCTAAACTTTCTGGGTTTGCATTTTTGGCACTAAGCTAAGCTACCCTAGCCAAAACAGCTTAGAGCCAAGAGGGCAATGCCAAAACAGTTTAGCGCCAAAAGGGCAGCACCAAATAGTCCCATTTTGCCAGAAAAGGTAATGTTCCTCCGTTAGAACTTTCCAGGATTTAGTATTAAATGATTTTAAATTAAAATTGAGCAATATTGCCCGGAAATGGCTTCTCCATCAAACTGCTCAATCTCAGGCATGGCACCAGGCTATCCCAGCTACTAGGTAAAAGGCATGGTGCCAGAAAAGGTAATCAAATGCAAACAGCCAATCACACATAAAATCAATCACTTCTCAATTACGATAACTGAAGTACTATTTCAGGAAAGACGATGATCTTACACCACAAATAAAAATACAAACTAAGAGGAAAGAATCTGCCAAAGTTGTGAAAGGCAAAACTTCCACATGTCATTCATTATCACATTCAATACATATAAATGATCAAGTAAAAGCAGAATACAGCTTCCACTTATTCTAATAAGTGAACAAAAGGGGAATGAAGGATGGGATAATTTAACACTTAAAATAACAATATGATCTGAAGTAAATTGTTCAGACCGGTATCCACTGCTAGGAATATACTATAGCAGAGCATACTGGTAAAACTGTTAAATATTTCAACAAGGTAAAACTTAGGAATGAAAACAACAATTGTAGGCAGATACAGCAGTGCTTGTGAGGTTCAGAAAAGACACATAAATAGGATCTAACCTATAACATTAAAAACATGATAAAGATAGAACTTATATTAACTAAGAAGTGAAACGCACACACGAGCCACTCTTCCAACATGAAGCATTCAGATAAAATGTCATACAGGAAACTTGGGAAGGACCTCTCCATATGGTGGCTAGCCACTGGATTAATATTACTCACTGTAAGAGTGTAAAGCTGGCAGATTAGTTTACAAACACACATGGGTTTATTCCATGTCTTGAACAGAATGGATTTTTTTACGTGAGAAGAGTGTCATTATATAATAATATTAAACGGAAGTATTTGGGAAGTAATATCTATCCTCATACCTGTAATGATGGAAGATACATGTAAACACATCAATGTGCTTGAAATAAGTTGCCATTTATTTCTTTGTTTTCAGAGTCACAAGTAACAAACCCGACACATAAATATATGCGTCAACTGTACTGAATTTCTATCTAAACCAGAACCTGTACCCATTGTCGTTCTTAATTTTAGTAAAGACAAAAGCACAGCTCTGCATTAAAATCCTTATGAAATTATTTTTCAAAATTAATTTGTGGTTGGGAGGATTTTTATCTACCTAAATGTCTTCTCTGAATCAAGTATAAATATCTCTACTCATAAAAGCTAAAGTATAGAAAATAGAATTGTACATGCGTAAGTAGTGCAAGGCAAGCATAAGCCAGCATGACTATAAACGCAGGTGAAAAGGCTACATCTGATTACAAAGCATGAGATACTGGAGAGGAAATTTAATCATACAGAAACAAGTGAGGACTATATATCAAACTCTAGCAGCGCTTTGAGCACCATAAGTTAAAACATCAACGGGGAGACTACCAAAACAACTATGAAATAATCAGTGTAGAATTTTTGCATTCAAAGTCTTTATGACTGCTTATTAGTTCAACATCTGTACTGTACTGTAGTAAACAGGTCTGCTAATTCATTTTTCTTAATTACAGTACGTTATTCTTATTAGACTCAGTGTCACTATAACAGGATTGGCAAATTCAGATTTTTTAATGCATTCAGAACGCCCTTACTTAAACGTCTATTAGATTAATTATGGTCAAATACGACTGATTTTGACTTCACATCTCACTGAACGAATTTATAGCCAATTACAAAAAACAAAATTTGGACAAAGGCTTCTCAGTTGATGATTAAATGTACATGAAACAACTGGAGTCATAGACTAATATTAATTAAAATGGCAGCAATGTAGTATCACCATGCTTCATAAAAAAAATGCTGGTTAACAGTTAAACTAGTAATCTTAAAAACTTTCAAACTAGTCAATATCTGAGCTATATGAAATTGAGCAATCAAAACTATTCAAATGTTTCAACTCAATTTTAATCTTCCATGCATATCTTCCAAAAGGAAATGAAGTGACTCATCCAAATAGTAAAGGGCTTGCTTGCAGGCATTCTTTAACAAATACATGTAGGATGGAGGCGGGGAAAAAAAAAAAAAAAAAAAAACTCGTGGAGGTAATTAATCATTACGCAATTCGTAAGTGTCAGTTAAGTTAAAATGTGTCTCTACACATCCCTGACATAACTGCTAAATGTGCAAAACTTGTGGGAAATCAACCATTACTACCATTACCTGTTGGAGAGCTTTTCCCCATTTTTAAATGGGAAAATCTCTAAGCCTCATACTGACACCATTGCTTACTGGAAGGAAGTACAGTTGGCAACTTGTTAAACTAATCATGAATCTTGCAGTTATATAAATTAGATACTGTATAGCATACATACCATTGAGGAAAATTTGTATATTCCTAAAATTATCTGAAAAGGTTTACTGTCATACGAATGATCAATATTATACTCAGAGCCAAGCATCTTTGGGCTCTAAAATAACATTTTGGGTAATGAAAAATAGGTGTACCTGCAAATTTTCAATGCCCAAACTAATGAATAATATACAAGAGTAAATAAGTCTTAAATCACAACGAACGACAAGCATTATACAAATGTTATAATCACTCACTCTCTCTCTCGAAAGAGAGAGAGATAGAGAGAAATATACTATGCACTGAGTTTAAGCACTTTTAATAACTTACTTTTTCTTTGTCTTTGGAGAGGTAGACTGGAACACAGAAGAAGCAGACATTAGATTCTCAATGTATTGTCCTAAAACTTGGTTTTCAGATCGCAACTTCAAATTCTCTTCCTTAACGCTGTCTACTCGCTGTGAGAGATCTGTTAATTCAAAAGAAAAAATACACTTATTCTTTTACTGTACTTGACGTACAACAGTAAAAAGGCTCACTCCAGCAAAAAAGGCACTCACATTACTTTAAAATTATGCACACTATTATATTCCATAATCAGGATCTGAGGTTAGAAAGGGCATTTACTCATGGTAATGAGCACACCTGCCAAAACTTCAGTTGAGACAATATAAAAATAACACGAAAAAGACACGAATCCAACTACTCACCATCCAAAGTATTTTGTAGCTCCAGAACTTGAGCGATAAGACGAGCCTTTTCTTCTTGCTCATCTGGTGACATATCTGGTTCTAAACCTGAAAGAATACATTATCTCATGTACTACACATCTATTCAGAACACATTGTCCCAGCTGAGATAGCTATAAGTTATGGCCATTTTCTCCAAGGGAAGTATAACAATTATATATATAGAGTATATATATATATACTGTGTATATATATATATATATATATATATATATATATATATATATATATATATATATATATATATATATATATATATATATATATATATATATATATATATATATACTGTATTCGTTTGTGTGTGTGAGTCGACTAAATTCATCCTGAGGTCAATGGCTGCATGTTACTTATTTTGAAAATCAGACAAGGAAAGAACACAATGTGGGGTGTGACAGACCCAAGAGTTGGGAGCAATTAAAATATACATCTACCTCACAATTCTCCATCAAGCTCTGATCTACTCAATACTCGTGACAACTTTAGCCTATTCTCTCACTCTAAGGTCTATCTTTATTCCCTGTCTACTAACTGCCTTTATGCCAACTCACAAAAAAAAGAAATTACTTCTCTGTGTACCAGACCAATTCATCATACCTCAATTCATATAACATATCGTCATCTGGGCTTTTCCACATTAAATCTTGGTTTTCTAACCTAATCTACCAAACTTCAGTTTCTTCTCCAAATCTCCCACTGATGCATAGTTATCAGCAAACAGAAATTAGTTTATTAACTTCCCAAAGCATACCTCCTTCCTTCATTTCTCACATTACTTAATACATGTACATATATCAAATGGTCAAGGTGGCAGAGAGCATCCATGACTTAACCTGAATTTCATCTGCAACCACTCGCTCTTCTCAACTTCCTCTTAAACGTCTTGTAAAATTTATTTCCTTCAGCAAATGACTCCCACCCTTTAAATCTGCAAGAATTGCTCCAAGGCACCTTATCCATCTTGTTGTATGCCATTCCAAATCATAAACACAAACATAGAGAGGAATATCTCTCAAAGCAAAATTTCTCATGCTTAGCCATATATGTAGGCCTAAGAGGAATTTATAGATGAGGTGAAGAAGGACATGAGGGTGAGTGGTGTAACAGAGGACGATGTAGGGGATAGAGTGGCACGGAGATGACTGATCCTCTGCAGCAGCCCCTGATGGGAGGAGCCAAAAGATATGATGATCCTAAAATGTGAACACTTGGTCAACATTTAACATTCACTGCTACAACAAGTGTATCCCCAATACAACCTTCTGTAAAATTCATTCTTCCAAGTAAATCTCAAAATTTACCCTTTCCTGGATAATCACTATATATTTTGAAAAGTCTACCTTATTCATTTGATTTATGCTATGCGCTACAAAAATCTTTTTTATTGGAGGAAATAAGCACGAGAACATAATAGCAAGTATCACTATACACAAATACGTGATACATTAATGTGTTTGTTACAACTTTCATGAACATATATGTACTGTACTATACATTACATATATTTAAAAAAATACATATAAATATCTACATACATCACGACAATACAGCTAGCAATAAAATCAGTTTATTTACAGAACACTTGCCTTCCATTTGCTTAGGTGCAATATGGTCTGTTAGGTGATCAATATATAAAATATATAATTTATGCAATCTGACATTGTACACAAGAACCATTACAGGCTCCCTTGACTATATTTTCTCTACATGATGCCATACTCAGCTAAAAAAATAAAGGTGTCTAGTTGCAAGTGCACCAAAAAAATTTAAAACTGGTAGAGGTTAGCATCGAGTGAGAAAGTGCATCATACTTATAATAGAAGAAGACTGAAATTAGTAGGAGAGTTCATAGGCTGACACTTCCTTCTTCCTGAATTTCAAACTGCAACACAATTACTCCTCTCGAAGAAGAAAAAAAATGAGGTATCAAATAAATTGAGCCCTGTAACCTCAGTACTTTCGTTATATCTGTGGCCAGCCTGATGTTTTAGTCAGTGTGCTTTCATAAATGATAAAATATAAAATGCACAAATACAGGCAGTTCTCCTACCAACAATTTTGAAGTATTAGATTATAGAGTATTTGAAGGATGTAAAGCAGCATGCAGGATATAATGTGTCTACAAATATATTGTAATAACAACAGCTTCACACTAAATAGTGAATAATGGAGGGCTTGCAGCAGTTATTCTATTAATAAGTGCTAATAATACCTTCATACTATTGAAAATACATGCCAATAACTCGACTTTGTTACACAAAATTAGCCTTTGGGAAAGAACTTACCTCCGATTCAACAAAAAACAACAAAATAAATAAAAAAATCTACGTTAAAAATAATTGTAAGTACCGAGCCAAAGTAAACTTCAGAAACAAACTTAAGCCATGCAATTATAAACTCCAAAAGTAACAACAGGATACATATAAACAGACTGTTATTACCAGTGCTATGAAGGGGACTGTTCGAACCATTAGTATAAGCAGAAGGAATTGACTCCAAACTCTGTCCCTGGGCAAAGTCAGATATTTCGGAGGCTGCGGTTCTTTCATCATCCAGTATCACTAATTATACAAAAAAAAAATTCCGAGAGTTACTCAATCATCCACAGTCTGAAGTTAGACAGGACATTCACTCAAGGTAATGATAAGACCTGTCAAAACAAAAGTCCTTCGCATGAAGGCACCATCCAACTCCTTAAGTTAAAGAGAGTCCATGATACAAAACCAGTCACATCACTTAATTGTAGCAACAGGAAGTTTAGTTATATGTGCCCGCCACAAAAACATGAATCTGTTTACAGAAAATAGAAACTTTTTCAGAAATGCTGTATATCTTTATTAATAAAAATAAAAAATATATACGGAAATACAAAAAATCACCGAGCGTATATATATATATATATATATATATATATATATATATATATATATATATATATATATATATATATATATATATATATATATATATATATATATATATATATATTATATATATATATATATATATATATACACAGTGATTTTTGTATTTCCATATACTGTATATATATTTTATTACCCACTAAGGTAAGGTTTCATGACGAGACCTGAACCACTACAACTGTGCATACATAAATATGATAAAGTTTAATTCATAAATGGGCACAATAAGAAATCAGCCAGACTAACTAATATTACAACAGATGTTTTTGGAACACCCACCTACACACCCAAAGTCACAGTCATCTCTCATACTTACCCCAGAATCATTTCTTACAAGGACATACTTAGTTGAAAAAATGTTAAAATCATGTTATATTCAAATTCCATCATTTTACCTTGAAATTCACTGAAATAGTCTATAAAGCGCAATAAAAAGTGTATCTCACCTGATGGGTCGTCGTCCACTAGTGGTATACTGCTGTCGTCTTGATAACTCGACATACTGCTGACACTCATGTCTGCAAATAATAATAATGTGATCAGTTTTACATCACAAACTCCTTTTTCTACTAAGGGCCAAGACAGTACCTTCTTGTGAAGGACTTTGGTTTTGGAAAATGTGATCATTACCCAGAATGAATGCTCTTGCTAACCTCAGACTGTAGTAGGCCGCGAACTCTAAACCTGACGACTCTGAGTCACGAGCGCTACCACTTTCCCACGGGTGCTAATATAATGTGAAAAAAAGTACTTGTGTGAGGGAATGAAAAGAAATAAACTTATAAAATTTTTACAAGAGTAAACAGAGAGGAGCTAATAAATGTAGATACCTATGGGCCTGGTACCAAAATGAAAAGTGAAACCAGGGAGAATATTTTGAAAACGATCATAAAAAGACAAAACCTAAAAATAATGTTTAAAAAAAATTTCCTAAGGTTTTTGAATGAATGTGACCTTGAAAACTTTAGCCGATTACTAATTTTTAGATTACGTTAGGTTAGCATATATACTCCGACGGTTTTCAAGGTTAAACTCACTCAAAACATAAAAAACCGGTACATTTTTACTATAGCCCCCCTTCTCAATCTGGAGTGAAAATGATATCTTTCCTATGGTTTCTGATGTTGTTGGAAATCAATATGACCTTGAAAACCGTCGGAAAATATTTGCTATTACAATCTAACCTAAAAAATGGCAAGTTACGATATTTCCCTATAGTTTTTGATGTTTCTGAAAGGACGTGACCTTTAAAACTATCGTAAATTAATATTTTTAAGGTTAGATTAGGTTAAGAAATTCCGACGGTTTTAAAGGTCAAACTCATTCAATACATCAAAAACAGAAAAATATAAATTTCATCTCCAAACCGATACGGCCCATTATAAAAAAAAAAAAAAATGGGTGAAATAGTAAAAAATTACCAATTTTTTCTATATTGTTCCTAATTACTACTAGGTAGGGCTTTGTGACTATTGTTACTAGCACTCGAATAACTCAAGTAATAATTTACCCCCAAAACATCTGACAAGACACAACACTCCAATTGTTTCAATTTGCTTTATGTTCCTACGTTCTAAGGCCCAATGAGGACCATTTTTTGTGCCCGTCCTAGAGCCACACTTATAAAAAAAAATATCTACCAGACATAAATACCTGGTCTTCTCAAATTTACCTTAATATGACATTTCTTTTAACATTAAAATGGCACTATGCCAATACATCAGAACATACCAAAATCATTAAAAAAAATGCTTAAATTATTATTTAAAGTCTCTTAAATGTCTACCATACAAAGAACTTTGAAATAATAAATAATTAATATTAGGTATTCACTCATACTACAAATTAATACAAAGAAAATACAGAGGTCATTACAAACCTTCGATTGTAGAATGTTTATAGATGGCGCTGAGGGCCATGTCGAGCTATTTGATGATCATGACACACCCTTCAGTGCCAACCTTAAAGGCTGGACTTCAATTAATTTAAAATAATTATACTTTTTTAGTTAGATTCCATGAATAAAATTTAAAAAAATCATAGCTAAAAATATATATTGACATTTATAGCCATTTTTCTTCTATTCATTTATTTTATCATATATACTTTTAAAATAATTTACAGTTGTGAAATTTATAATATGAAAGGAAAACTGTTGCAAATGTTAATTGTCTTCTGAGAAAGAAAAACAAATATTTTCTGGTATTTTTGGAGATTTTTTTTCCCAGAAATAGTGTATCGATATCTAATTCTTTTATTATTTTAAATACCTCGACCATGTCTCCTTCAAGCCCTCTCTCTTCTAATTATTGTATTGGTAACCTTAAATGCAATTCAGACAATTCACTTCTCATCTCATTGCGAAATATAGTGATCGGTTTTACGTCACGGATTACCTTTCCGAAAAGGGTTAGAACGATTTTGATAAGTTCACAAAATTGACTGTATAGTTTCCGAGCAAATACTGAAGTCTAAAAGTGACTGAGGAAAGAGATCCCATAAATTTCTGCAAACATTTTGCAAATTTGCAGTATATGGATTCAATCATCAACTAATAACAATGTTATTATATAACAAAAGCTGGTAACAAATACATGGAGATTACTAAGACAAGATAAGCATTATCAGGCGGATCTCCTGATGATGTTACGTTATGGTCAGTCATGATACTACGTGGTTCGGTTGTGGGCTCAGCCAGGAAAAGTTCTCTGGTATGTTACAAGATGATATATTCCTAGTTTTATGTATCGTTATTACCCCCCCGATATGGGGGTGGGTACAGTCAGTGTTGCTTGGGAATTAAGGCTGGAATTGTTAGGTTATGCTAAAAGCATTCTGTCAGTGTTAACACGCATGGCTTTCTTCTGATACATCTCCACAGATTAGAAGAGCAAACTACTGTAGAAAACTTTTTCAGAGATGTGGAAATTAACAGAGAAAATATTCAGACTTGGTAAACACTTAATGTACTCTACATTTAACTCATTTGTCAACATCAGTGTGTTGGCAGACAAGGGATCGAGACTCGAGGAGCGTTAGAAAGGCCATCCAGCCTCAATTCCACGGCCATACTTTGTCTGTCTCCACCCTCATGATGGAGACTAAAATTGGCATGAGACGAGGAGCACAGTGATTTCTCAAATGGCACCAAGGAATGAGGAATTAGCTTCATTGTAACATCTGCAGTTTGGAGAAAAAGAAGAAGTTTTGTCTTCATCTTAATGTTATATATTCTGAAATCTTGTTGACAACATCTTTTCAATTGCATTTTACACTGATTATCATACTGACTACGGAGCTTACAAAAATTAAATATACAAAGCTATTCTACCCTCAGTGGCCGAGTGGTAACACTTGCAACTATGATTCTTAAGGACGTGGGTTCGAAGCCCGCTACGGTCTGAGATTAGAAAGGTCATTCACTCAGGGTAACGGTCGCACTTGCCAAAACCAAAGTCCTTTGGAAGAAGGACTATTCTAGACGTAAAACCGACCACAGCACATTCTGTCTTTGAAACTAAAGCAGCTTTCTAATAACGAAAAAAAAAATTTCAGGAGTAAATTGCTTAAGATTTTTAATAAAGAAATAAAAGAAGATAAATATTCTTTTTTTTCTAAATGGGTGTGATACTCATGTAAGTTTTCTATTCTAGATGTCCAGATTATGTCATGCCCACTAGAATCGCAACATGTGGGGAAGGAGTTACTCAACACCTTGGTGCAATTACCCATAGATGCTGTTTTCACTCTCCTCTTCGTCCAAGAACAATTTATGATAGACGTATACCAAGCTAAGAAGACCACAGGTAATGCAAGAACTAAAAAAAATAATAAAACTAATACCAAAAATAACTAAGAGAGAGAGAGAGAGAGAGAATATTAGAAAAACTGATGCGTAATATATGAACTGCATAAATAGCCTAATTTCTAGAGGAAAACTGAATAGGCTATCAATCTGAAAAAAAAAAAATGTGTAGCACTAGATTGTATATTGAACCGTTTTGGGTGTCAGGTTAGTCTCCATTCATGGATAAGGACACAGACAGATTGGCACTGGGGGAGTTTGGCTAGCTGGAAACCCCAGGCATCTGAAGGTGGAGATTAGATCTTCGAGACCTAGCCCAAGATAACAATGACGTCATGCTGAGGATTAGCCCTGGAGATATTTGAAACATGACTGCAGCCTTGAATTAACTTAATTCAATTCAATTCAAAAAAGTTATTGACATAATAGACAATTACTTCAAATGGAGCTTGTTACATGCCTCTTCGATACTCTATTATATTTCTTCTTCTTTTTATATGATTCTGGAAACCTGATCTTTTGTTGCTAATAATGTTCTCCCCTTTTGCTACTAAACAGAAGTGACAGCGACGTCATGGCAAGAGCAGGAAGATGGTTGCAAGACTCGACAGATGACTTATACTATGACTCTTCCCCCGTCAAATATATCACCTAAATATTCATATGTAACAGAAAATCAGGTAAGTTTTCATTTACTCAGGAATTACTACTACTACTACTACTACTAATAATAATAATATATAGCGAGGAAGTAGGTAAGTGAGGAGGCTGACATACACAAGTTTGATCCCGCTGCGGATCGTTAAAGAAGGGTATCCAGCCTTAATCCCCAAGCTCCATTCAAGAAGACTAATTAAGACATAAGACGGCACACAAATTTATTATTGGATCCTCTGCAGAATAGATGGGTAAGGAATTTCTGCTGTGAGGCCCGACACATGAAAACAAGCTGCGGCTGTCGGGCTTTCCGGCTGGAAATTCTTGCCCGACTACCCTGCGGATGACCCAAGCAAGATGCTGGAGGAGACTTGTGATAACTCTTTATCTACAAGCAGTTGAGAGGAGTCCCTGAGGTGTCTTGGCTCTAGGTGATTGGGTGCTCTTTGCCTCGGTCAACCCCCTTATAAAGGAGAGTGGGCCAGGGTATAAGTATGTATGTACTGATAGCATAAACTAAAATATCCATTCTGATTTCAAGTACCATTATACCTATTATATAGATTCTCCACCCACGGATGGATGGAACGGGTCATGGAGGACCCGTAGGGTGGTCGCCAGCCGGCACAGGCCTCAACCCCCCACAGTGGTGCCCAGCCACAGCAGTAACCTCCCCAGTAAACAGCTTAAACTCTCTTGCCTGGACGAGGCGCGATCCGTCGACCTCGCGAATGCGAGGCGAGCGCATTACCACTGTACTAGCCAGGAGGTTACCATTTTATCAGATAGTCGTGTCTCAGACGGTAATTATCTTACTTTTTTTTTTCAGACCCTCCTTCCTCAGAGTAACCCTGGTTCCACGTATATTGTGGAAGCAGAAGTCATAAATTCCGGTATCCCTTATGCTGATTCATTCACAGTCATAAAACACTGTTGCATAATAAAACAGGAGGATGGAAGAACTGGCGTTGTGGTTTGGGTCTCAGTTAAGTTCAAGAAAACAGTTTGGGGTTTTGTTAAAAGTGAGTTGCAAGGCAGTGCCTGCTATTTCTAAGTGGTTTAGAGTGTTTGTGTACACTTAGCCTGTAATATCTAGACTTGATAAGTTTTAAAAACTGTATCCTGATATAGTTTGATCTGACAAACTTATAGCAGAAATTCTCCAGTGATAAAATTTTGCTTTGCAGAAACAATAATGTCTTATTTTCACTCACTATTTTCACAAGCAGATGTAAGTTTACAATAGTTGTACCTTAAGCCTTCATGCCAAATTAAGACCCGCTGCTAATAACCATTTTTCTCAGTCATACCTCATTACAGATATGATAGAAAAGAATACTTATAGCGGTGTAGAGGGAGTCTTCCAGGAGGTATTTAATCTGCTAACCGCAGAAGCTGAAAGAATCAATAATCCTACAGCGGTTGGAAAGAAACGCCACAGACAACCGGGCGCTCAATCAAAAGCCAGATCACATAGTCCTAGACGCCCACTTCCAAATAAGAAAACACATAAACAAGGTTAGATTTAGATCACTTCCAAGAGTTTTATCCACATGTATATCTTCCTTCAGTTATCACGAATCACCCTTTACAATTCTTCTTCTTCTGAAATGCATCAATTTCTGTACCAAAAACCCATGACCTATTGGTCAGTGAGTTAATAGGTAAATAGAAAATGAACAGTGGTCACAAGTTCATCGTAAAATTATGGGTTAGGTACACTTTAGCGCCACCAATGCTCCAAGACAAATAATTAAACAAGCTAACTACTGGGTCCCAAGTCTATTAATATTACACTAGGGTAAAATCAAATATACAACCAAACTGAGCTTTATACTTGAAGCCGATATAAACAAAACAAGCCACTCATCCGGGCATCAACAATAGAAGAATCAAGTATATGTACAAGAATATAAAAACAAGAGAATTAAACTCTATTTAATAGGAAATAAATACTAATAAGAGAGCAATCAGAATAAATTCGAAATAATAATAAATAATTATACCTCAACTCTCACACTAACCAAATCTAACCTGAACTAGACCTAGTTCCAGCGGCAGTAAATTGTGTCATAATATATATCACCATCAAGATAATCCCAAAGGTACTTAGAGACGAATTGTACATGCACTTAGATATTTTGTATTTGTATTTATAAAAGGTGCTTTGTTTAATTGTGCACAATTCTATATCGCAATTAGTCCCCAAGAATGGGGTTGGACAAAGACAGGTTGGACCTGGGGGATTAAGGGGAAGGTTACCGATCATGCTTAATGTGGTAATGTGACAGACCTTTACATTACCTAGACTGACAGTTCATACCTCTGGGGGCCATTGCAGTTTAGTAACAGAGTGCTTGAGTTGGGAAGCCACTCACCCTGGTTGAATCCCACCGTGGGGCGTTAGGAAGGGCATCCATCATTAATTCCATAGCTTTAACAAGTCTATAAAGCTAGTCATGAGAAAAAAATTGATAGGAATCTACAGAAAGGAACTATGAGAACAAAGTAATCGGATCAAGTAAAGATTAGCGACCCACAGAACGTTAAATAACCCTGTGAATTGATGGGTTTGGTTGGGTTAGATTTGGTTTAGAATAGTTGGAAGCCCAACCCAACTATGCCTAACCCAACAATTCACGTGGTTAGTTAATGGTTTTGGGGTCATTAATCTTTACCCGATTCAAATAAACAGCTGGAATGTGAGTAATGAAATCAATGTGACAAGAGTTTCCAGAAGTTGCACAAGATATGGATGGCATACTTTTTGGCACTACAGTAATTTGCTTTGGCATTGCCTTTTTGGCACTAAGCTAACCTGACCTAACTTAATCTAGCAAAAACAGCTTAGTATCAAAACAGGCAATGCCAAAAGAGCGAGGCCAAACAGTCCCATTTTGCAAAAATGTCGTTTCATTGGGATGATGACTCCTCCGTGACAGGGATCAATAATAAACACCGGATACCTCCGCAACAGAGTCAAGCTTCTATACCTGACAACTGTGCCTATAATCTTCAGGCTGCACATAAATAAATGACCAAGCAAAATAAAGGAAACGAAACTCGGGAAAACTTCAAACTTAAAAAAAAAAAAAAATGGCACTTACATTGTAGCTTTTGTGTTCCTCAAAACATCCATAGGTCAAAATCTCTCATTGACTGTATTTATGATTCATTTGTGTAGATATGTTTCTTTCATTTTTCTTCCAGACAAGTCAGCCAGCATCTGGCTTGTGATACTTATGATGGTAGCAGTGACAGTTCTCGCCTTTGGCAATGTATTTATATACAAGAAACTCTGCTTCCTTGAAGAAATGTCAGGCCTCAGAAATTCTGGAGCGATCATTCCATCAGTGAGGTAAGCTTTGGGGTGAAAACCAAGAATGAGTTCTAATTGCTCCTGGCCAGAATTCGAGCCTAAGACACAAAGGCAATCAACAGTGTATTCAAGGCAAAACGCACTGTACCTCGGAAAGTCTCATTTGAAACCTCTATGGAATGCTTACACTCTACTGATTATATCCGTCAATTATACTGCAAAATTTCTGTTTTCATTCGTGGCTTGCTTTCACTTTTAATTCAAATCTTTGTTTTATTAACATATTCAGCATTCAAATAAACACATATATAGATACGTACATACATACATACATATATACATACATGTATGTATGCATGTATTCATATATTTTATTAGTATGAAACGATCTTGTGTTGCAGGTACTTAGGAGTTGGTGGGTCATGGGAAGACGTAGCGAGAATATTGCAAAAGCAACAGGTAGTGCATAACACTCAAGTTGAGGTGTGGAAATCAAAGCTTGCAAAGGCATCCGTTGATCTTTTGGAGGTACAGTAGAATATATCTCACTTCAATAAGCTGTGTCAGACATAAGGCAACCATTTGACAACTGGGGGCTGCATTATACCTTTTTTAAGTGAGCAGGCGCAGTATGATAAATTTAATGTTATTTGTATGCACGAAGTATCAACATATACTGACTTTTATATGCCTATCATTTTCATTATTATTGGGACAAAAGCTTAGATTGCAATCCCATCTCTTACATCATAATGATAATTACTAGTATAAATATAGTCGGTGACTAGTGGCCTCTATGGGTTGGAAAATTCCCGAGGGCCGCACAAAGACATGTCACGGGCCGCACGCGATCTGAGTAAGACTTTCCTTATGTCTGACACTTATCTTGCCCAACTTTCATTATATATATGATTTTCTATGAAAATATCATTATTACTACATACTACTGACTTAATTACTATATACTTCTGAATTAAAGATGATAAATTGTACTTTTAAAAAGACTTGATTAATTATTATCATACTTATCTGTATAGTGTGATGTGCTCATCCCTTCCTCTCTGTCTAAAAAAAAAGTTAATGTGATGAACAGTAATTACGGTTTAGATCCTTCTCTTACAGTTACAGTACATTCACTAACAATACGTGTATAGGTACATTACACTTGACTCCATGCTTTTGGTGAGAGTAGAAAATATAAATCCAAGAATTAATCTATCTACATTACCCCTCTACGAGT
>JAXCGZ010013328.1:132500-139411 GCA_037179515.1 Halocaridina rubra | reverse complement strand
TATATATATATATATATATATATATATATATATATATATATATATATATATATATATATATATATATATATATATATATATATATATATATATATATATATATATATATATATATATATATATATATATATATATATATATATATATATATATATATATATATATATATATATATATATATATGTATATATATATATATATATATATATATATATATATATATATATATATATATATATATATATATATATATATATATATATATATATATATATATATATATATATATATATATATATATATATATATATATATATATATATATTTTTTTTTTTTTTTTTTTTTTAAGAGTGTGACACCGGGACAGGCAGAAACTGCCCTCATCGACAAAGGCCCGGGCACGAGAAAATACCAAGACGAAGGAAAAGAAAAAGTTAAGGGCAAGGCAGAGATGAGGTAATGTCACACAAAGGAAAACGACAGACAGAAAAAACAGTCAAAGTAAAGAGGACCCAGAGATATGGAGGACTAGGCTCTGAGATGACGATAGATCTGCTTTTTGAAGGATGAAAGGTCATAAGAACTAGGAAAGACAGAAGGAGGAAGAGAGTTCCAGAGTCTGGAGGTAGATGGGAAGAAGCAGTCGCTGCACCGACCAATCCGCGAGCTACAAATCTCGACACAGTACCTGTGAGATGAGGCCGCTTGGCGAGTGTTACGCGGCCTCGGCAGTGGAGGAGGGATGCAACTCGCCAACTCATCAGAGCAGCGATGGAAGTAGTAGCGATAGAAAAGCGAAAGGGAAGATACCTTACGGCGAAGAGAGAGAGAATCCAAGTTAGAAGTAAGAGAAGGATCATTAATAAGTCTGACTGCCTTAGATTGAACCCTATCAAGAAGATAAGTAAAGGAAGAAGCACCCCAGATGTGTGAGCAGTATTCTAAGCAGGGGCGGATAAGACCTTTGTAAATTTTAAGTAACTGCAATGAGGAAAAGTAATAACGAAAACGAAACAAAACCCCCAATTTTTTGGATGAAGATTTAGAAATTTGGATTATGTGATTCCTCCAAGACAAGTTAGAGGCTATGTGGATTCCTAATATATTGATAGAGTTAAGAGGGTAAATTTCATTAGTTTCGAAGACAATAGGGTTATCTGGAGGAGAAGAAGATAAAGAGATAGCCAGAAACTGTGTCTTGGAGGCATTGAATTTAACTAAATTTTGAGTGCCCCATTCAGATACTCTCTGCAAATCGGAGTTAAGAGTAGAAGAAAGAGTGATACGAGATTGATTACGAGTAACAGATGAAGGTTGTGAAGAAAAGGCAGAGGAAAAGTGAAGGGTAGAGTCATCGGCAAAGGCATGAAGAAGAGAGGAAGATGGGGACTGTAGAAGATCATTGATGAAGAGAAGGAAGAGAGTAGGTGAAAGAACAGAGCCCTGTGGAACACCACTGGACACAGAGAAAGGGCTAGATGTCGCGCCATCAACAACTACAGATATAGAACGGTCAGTAAGAAAACTGGAAATCAGAGAACAGAAAGAAGGGGTAAAGCCGTAGGCAGGGAGTTTGGCCAACAGAGCCTTGTGCCAGACTCTGTCAAAAGCCTTAGAGATATCAAGGGCGACGACAAAGGATTCCCCATAGTTCCTCAGAGAAGATGACCATACATGAGTAAGATAGGACAGGAGATCACCAGTGGATCTTGCCTTGCGGAAGCCGTACTGGTGATCGGAGATAAGTGAGTTAGATTCAAGGCGTTTCAAGAAGTGAGCATTGAGCAAAGTTTCGAAAACTTTAGCAATAGAGGAGGTTAGAGCAATAGGTCGGTAGTTAGAAGGAATAGAGCGGTCACCCTTCTTAGGAACAGGTTGAACTAGAGCATGCTTCCAAGATGAAGGATAGATACTGGTTGACAGAATGAGGCGAAAAAGACGGCAAAGCACGGGAGCCAGTTCATCTGCAAATTCCTTAAGGAACCTTGCAGGGATACCATCGGGACCAGATGCCTTGTTTGTCTTTAGAGAGCGAAGAACCTTATGAACTTTGCGTGAAGAAAGGATAAGGGAGGGCATAGGGTTAGAGAGGGGAAAAGACTGAGGAACAGGTGTGCTGGAATCGTTGATAGAAGAGTTGGCAGAAAAATGAGAGCCAAAGAGAGTGGCTTTGTCAGTGGGAGAGCAAGCTATAGAACCATCAGAACGAATGAGAGGGGGAAAGCTTGAGTTACAGAAGTTTTTGGAGAGGTTTTTGGCTAAGGACCAGAAGCATTTGTCAGTGGGAGAGGAGTTAAGGTCATCAACTTTCCTTCTTATAAAGGAAGCCTTAGACCTTCGAATCTGAGCTGTACAGCGATTCCTAGCTATAATAAAAGCAGAGCGAGTTAAATCGGAAGGAGAGGCTTGGTAAGATCGGTGAGCCTGATTCCTAGCCTGGATAGCCATGGAGCAGGCACGGTCAAACCAAGGTTTAGGGGGAGAGAAAGTTTTTGTAGAAGAGGGGATGTACGCCTCCATTCCCGCGGTCATGATCTCGGCAACTTTTACAGCTACCCGATCAGGGTTGCGGGACCGAAAGCAGTAGTCATCCCATGGAAAGTCAAAGAGAAAGTTACGCAAATTTTCATATTGAGTTCGCTCGAAGTGCCAAAGGCGGCGTTGAGTAGGAGGGATTGGTGGAGGGGGAGCGAAAATGGAAGAGACAGAGATCATGGAGTGGTCAGATTTACCAAGAGGGGAAAGCACGGAATAAGAGTAGTTTGAAGGGTTAGAAGTAAAAAAAAGGTCAAGAATGTTAGCAGCATGTTCGTGACGATCAGGAACACGAGTAGGATGTTTAATAATTTGCTCCAGATCATGAGTAATAGAGAAAGCAAGAGCCTCGCTTCCTCCCACATCAGTGTGAGAAGAATGAAGCCACTCGCTGTGGTGTACATTGAAGTCTCCAATGTAGAGAACTTCGGCATGTGGGTGAGAAGATAGCAAGGACTCATGGCACGAGGAGAGATATTCAAAGAAAGATACAAACTCGGTGGAGTTTGGAGAACAGTAGCAGAAGCAAAGGATGATAGTGGTAGTGGAGAGATAGACTTTTAGCCAGAGAACATCAAAGTCAGGAGATTCAAGGTCCATGAGCCTCACAGTAGGAGTGTTAATGTTGCAGTAAGCACAGACCCCACCTTTGGAACGAAAACGAGTATACAGATTATAGTGGGAGATTTGGAAAGGGTCAGTGGAAGCATGTATAGACAACTGGGTTTCAGATAGGAGGAGGAGGTTAGGGAGGAAAGAGCCCAAGTGCTGTTCCACAGACGAAAGATTAGAGTACAGCCCACGAATGTTTGAATAGTGAAGAGTGAAAGAAGCAGATCTATTAGGAGGTGCAAGGTTAAGAGCAGAACCATTACTACCACCAGGCGTGTCTGCCCTCAAGCCAATGGTGGAGTCAACACGAACCCCGGAGATTCTTCGCACCCCACTATGCCGGGTACTGGGGGCCATTAGTTGTGAACCTTCCATAAATAATGACAAAATGTGAGGAAAAGGAAAGTAAAAGAGACAGATGTGCAGAATGTTGTGACTTGTCAAATGTAATGGAATAGCAAGAGATGTGTAATGAATATGCCAGAATATTCAGTGTAGATGTAGGCATGAGGAAAGAACCGTCCTGAAGGAAGATTCAACCTGGAACTGTCTGGACCAGTCCTAGTTGCATCCTAATGCCTTCAGTCGTAGTCTTTCAACGGGCGGCTGGTGCCATGGCCAACCTACTATCCATATATATATATATATATATATATATATATATATATATATATATATATATATATATATATATATATATATATATATATATATATATATATATATATATACATATATATATATATATATATATATATATATATATATATATATATATATATATATATATATATATATATATATATATATATATATATATATATATATATATATATATATATATATATATATATATATATATATATATATATATATATATATATATATATATATATATATATATATATATATATATATATATATATATATATATATATATATATATATATATATATATATATATATATATATATATACACATATGAGTGCGACACCGGGACAGGTAAAAAAATGCTCTCATCAATAAAGGCCCGGGCACGAGAAAACATTCAGATGAAGGAAAAGAAAAAGCTTATGGACAAGGCAGAGATAAGGTAATGATACACAAAGGAAAAGGACAGACTAGAAAGAATAGTCAAAGTACTGAAGACCTAGAGATATGGATGATTAAGCCCTGAGATGACGATATCCGCTTTTTTTAAGGAGATAGGTCAGGAGAATTTGGAAAGACAAACGGAAGAAGAAAGTTCCAGAGTCTGGAGGTAGATGGGAAGAAGCAGTCTCTGCACCGAACAATCCACGACCTACAAATCTCCACACAGTACCCGTGAGACCAGGCCGCTTGGCAAGAGTTATGTGGCCTTAGCAGTGGGGGAGGGATGCAACTCGCCAACTCATCAGAGCAGCGATGGAAGTAGTATCAATAGAAAAGAGAAAGGGATGATACCTCACGGCGAAGAGAGAGTAAATCCAGATTAGATGTAAGAGAAGGATCATTATGAGTCTGACTGCCTTAGATTCAACACTATCAAGGAGATAAGTATAAGAAGAAGCACCCCAGAAGTGTGAGTAGTATCCTTAGCAGGGACGGATGGATGCGTACATTGCTGGAATGTCAGTGTCCTGCAGCTTTGAATCCCTCCTTTTGACACATACTTACATTCGTGCATATACTATACATGTTTATATATATATATATATATATATATATATATATATATATATATATATATATATATATGTATGTATGCATGTATTTTCATATAAGGGCCCATTCGTTTTGCCATATTGTTCATGTTAAATAGTGATACACAAAATACAATATGAAATCTATATCAAAAAAATTTTCAGAAAGTTAGTGTCAGCTTCCAGTCAAGCGGGGGATATATTTTAGATTTAATATAAATCTTTTTTCTGTAGTTTGAAACTTCTTGATCATTATATACGCTCTTGTCATCAGCCAAGAGCTCATATTTGTCTCGTTTGAGAAGAGGCATGCACTGGCCCAGAATATTCCACGTGGCATTAAAAGGATTTAAGCACTTGCAAGGTATTTGCCAACTCGCATGCATAGTTGAATTCAAGTTTTCAACTGCTTTTCACTAAAATGATTTTCATTTTGATGTATAAAATTGGAAAATATTCATTGTTCTTTTATCGCTATTAATGACTCTTTAATTAATCTTAACTGACAACAAATATTAATAATACATACATACATTTTACAAACACCGATGGATTATTCATACATCTCACTGTAGTTTATTTGGGAATTCATGACCGGAAAGTTCCTATAGGTCTCTTACTATCGTACTGGTGAAGGAAGTAGGTAACATAATCGAGATTTACTCTACAGTAGGACACAGTAAGTTGGGCCATGGCACCATTCGCCCATGATACTACAGCTGAAAGTCTTTTAGAATTAAATGGGACTGCCCAAGACAGTTCGATGTTAAGTCTTTCTTCAGTCATGGTTCTTTTTCTGTACTTAAATCATCACCGAATATTTTTGGTTATTCGTTGCATATCTCTTATCATCCCTTCACATTTGACAAGTCACGACAATCTCTTTTTCTGTTTTTCTTTACTTTATATTTTCTTGTTTTTTGTTTGGCCCACCCCAGTGTCACACTTATTAAAAAATGTGCAGAGTTAGGATCATGTAATATATATGAGGGGTGGTGAATAAACTCGAGACTGTGGGGGTGAATAAGCTGGTTGAGTACCGTTACTGACCTGTTCTCTGTATATAAAACACAACAAAGCAACGAAAACGGTACCCTGTACAGGGTACCGTTACCGCGGAGGTTGCATTGCTTTTAAATGCCTATTATGAAAATGGATATACTCGACGAGAGGTTTTGTGAGGCAGAGAAAGCTGAGATAGTATCCCTACTGTTCTAAAGTTTTGTAACAAAATATTCATTTATAATACTCTCTTCTTTATTTCTGCATTAATTTTGGCCATGCGAATTTTATGTCTATTAAGTCTTATGTAAACGACAAAGAATTCCAAAATTCATTTAGAATCAAAGTCTTGCACGCACTTTGGCTCTTATCTTCTGCTGGTGTAGCACAACAAATCATAATAACCATGTCTGAGCTGTTCATTTGTTTGAAGATGATGATCAAGGAATTCATCTGGAGTAGAGCGTCGTCTTGATGCTGGAAAAGTATTGACGAGCGTCGTATGATGTTGGAAACGCATTGACAAGCTTCGCCCTGATGCTGTAAAGATATTGACGAGCGTCGCACTGATGCTGTAAAGGTATTGACGAGCGTCGCCCTGATGCGGCAAACGTATTGACTAGCGTTTCCTGATGCTGCAAACGCATCGACGAGCGTCGTCCTGATGCTGCAAACGCATCGACGAGCGTCGTCCTGATGCTGCAAATGTATTGACGTCGTACAACTAGGAGCTCACTCTTTTTGGACTCTGGGGTACCTCTAGGATTAGAAATGTAGGTCTCATAATGGACAAGCGCTTTATCTCGGATGGTTTTCGAATATGTCGCAATCTGTTTTGGGTTTCATGCTAGAAAATAAATATGATTAAGATAAATCAAGACATAATCAGTAACCCTACTTATAGCTAGGTTTTGGCACTTACGTTTAGTTTTGCACCCTATGAATCCTACATTATGATCTTTACTCCTAATAATGATAAAGCATTGGACTATAGTGTGTGTGTGTATATGTGTGTGTGTGCGTGTTTGCATGTACGTGTGCGTGTGTGTGTGTTTGTGTGTGTGTGTGTGAGAGAG
>JAXCGZ010013328.1:122500-125000 GCA_037179515.1 Halocaridina rubra | reverse complement strand
AAATGTGAAGGGGTAATAAAATGTGCAATGAATATCCAAGAATATTCAGTTTAGCTGTAGGCATAGAAACAGAACCGTAACTGAAGGAAGACTTAACATTGAACTGTCCTGGACAGACCTATTTAAGTTCAAAAACTTCTATCTGAATGCCACTCTGTTCATATTACAGCTTCCCCAAACCTCATGCATGGCTTCGTTTTCGCATTTAATTCAAGTCCCAATATCATTCGAGACCAACAATAAGCACATTACCATATGTTGTAGCCCCTTGGGATAGTAATTGTACGTCTTAGGTTCAAGTCCCGGTCAAGGTAAAAGTATTCATGTTTTCACATATGGTAATGTGCTTATTTGATTATTGCTGGTCCCGAATGAGATTGGGAGTTGAATTAAATGCGAAAACGAAGCCACGAGTGAGGTTGGGGGAGACTGTAATATGAACAGAGTGGCATTCAGATTGAACGCGTTCATCCCTAGTATAGCAGTAAAAGCTGTAAGGAGTGTTTCCCTTTTAGACCTTCAGTGGTTAAGTTGGTAGCGCCTTGGCATAGTAATTATATGTCCTAGGTTTAAGTCCCGGTCCGGGTAAAAATTATTTATATATATATATATATATATATATATATATATATATATATATATATATATATATATATATATATATATATATATACATATATATATATATATATATATATATATATATATATATATATATATATATATATATATATATATATATATATATATATATATATATATATATATATATATATATATATATATATATATATATATATATATATATATATGTATATATATAAATATATATATATATATATATATATATATATATATATATATATATATATATATATATATATATATATATATATATATATATATATATATATATATATATATATATATATTTAAGCCATGTTACCCTCAAACTTCTTTATACATGTAATATATTAACATTTTAGGAGAAAGAATTATTGCTTCGTAAAAACAAAAGAAAGTATAAATAATCACTGTGTGACATATGATAAGTAAGTACCTTTACTGATACAAATCAAATGGTTAAGAAATTTCATTCAGTTCTGACTATATTTGCTTGGTTCATAATAAGTAGTGGGACTGAACCATAAACCTAATTTCCCTGTTAATTAGATCTACGTTTAAGGGATATACCCAGAGGCAAGCAACTTTTGGCTTTGAATGTGTTTTTATGTAAAGGAATCTTATAGTGTTGCCAGAGGATACTGTAGTAAACGTCTTGTTGTATTATTCCTTCAACGAAGATGTATGCGTTCACGCATATATAAGCACACATATCGTTGTACAGATACCTAGACATTAATAATGAAATAATTCCAACCTTACTCTGAAGGAATAAAAAATTTGCTTTTTCAAGTTTTACATCCTGTCAGGTTATGCATAATAGCGCCACAGGCTGGTTAACACGCAAACAGTTGCTATCTCATTATTATGAATGTTTGACCACCTTAGGAATTACCATCAAGAATGTCCATATGAAGAGTTAGTGCCTCAGAAGATCCCACCTGAAGAATTGTCACAGCCTTCTACTGCACCCATAGAATTGTCAACTCATGTTATATTGCATATTCTCTTTGCGTTTTATGTGTCTATTAGTCCCCATTTTTGGGGTGGGCACAGACGTATTGAAGCTGGGGAATGAAGGTTGGATTCCCTCCCTATTGCCCCACTCCGGGTTCGAACTCGGGTCCGTCACCTCCAGAGTGGAGCATTTAACGCTCTGATACCGCCAGTCCAGTCTATAGTACAAATACTTTGTATGCTTAGAATATATGCCCTTGGTAGAAAATGAGAGTGCGGGGGCAGACCACTCAGGGCCTAATTCCCCATATCTCTAGGTCCTCTGTACTTTGACTATTTTTTCTGTTTGTCGTTTTTCCTTTGTGTAATATTACCTCATCTATGCCTTGTCCTTAACCTTTTTGTTTTCCATCGTCTTGGTGTTTTCTCGTGTCCAGGCCTTTATTGATGAGGGCAGCTTTTGCCTGTCCCGGTGTCACACTCAAAAAAAAAAAAAAGTAGGAAGAGAATATGGTAACCACTAAGTCCCTTGAACTCGTCACCCTTGGATATACCACCTGGAGCATTGTCAGCCCTCCAATATGTACGGTAACAATTCTTTAATTGATCTCAGATTTTCCTTTAGGGAAAAAACATATACATTAGATTCACTGTAGCATAAAGTTTGTTTTTTCTTCAAAAAAAATGCAGAATAAAATAAACCAATAGAATAGAATTACGTTTTGTTTTTAGACATAGCTACTGTAAAAACTAAAATAATTAGAATTATGCGCCTCAAGTATAATAATGGAACGTTAAATAGGGCATTATTCATATCAGATGCAAAGATTATCACCGAGTGAATAAACATTTTTATTTTTAATGGTCTCTTCTCATCCAGACACGCTATGTTGTATTATAGATATAGAAAAAAAAGAGG
>JAXCGZ010013328.1:112500-117500 GCA_037179515.1 Halocaridina rubra | reverse complement strand
AGATAGAATGCGTTCATTCCTAAGTATAGCAGATATAAGCTATAAGGTTGGATTCCTTTTAAACCTTCTGTGGTGTGTAGTTGGTAACGCCTTGACTTAGTAATTATAAGTTCTAGGTTCGAGTCCCAGTCGGGGTAAAAAAAAAAATATTCATATATATATATATATATATATATATATATATATATATATATATATATATATATATATATATATATATATATATATATATATATATATATATATATATATATATATATATATATATATATATATATATATATATATATATATATATATATATATATATATATATATATATATATATATATATATATATATATATATATATATATATATATATATATATATATATATATATATATATATATATATATATATATATATATATAAATATATATATATATATATATATATATATATATATATATATATATATATAAATATATATATATATATATATATATATATATATATATATATATATATATATATATATATATATAACCCCTGAGGGAGGAAATTAGAATACTTTCTTCGCGTTCCCCTGCGCGTCGTAAGAGTCGTCTAAATGGAGCGGAGCGAAGAGACTCAGCTGCTCCCTTTATAAGTGGAAATATGGCTCATATATATATATATATATATATATATATATATATATATATATATATATATATATATATATATATATATATATATATATATATATATATATATATGTATACATATATATAAATATATATATAGTGCCCTGTGGTGGCGGGCACAGATTCAGAGAATAGCCCCAACGTATTCCCTGCGTGTCGTAAGAGGCGACTAAAAGTGGACGGGGCTAGGGAACTAGGAATCCACCCCCTTGTGTTAACCTCCTGCGAGATGTCAAAGAAGAAGGGGAGTAGAGGGGAGCATAACTTCTTCCCAAACTCTAGTTTTGAGGTGTCTAAATTTGCGTGGTTGTAGTACGATAGAGAGCAAAAGACGTGAGATTGGATATATGTTTGGTAGGAGGAGAATGGATATATTGGCTTTGTGTGAGACGAAGATGAAAGGAAAAGGAGAAATGGCATTTGGTTATTTGACAGGTAGGGTGTCTGGGGTTGAAAGGGGGAGAGCGAGAGAAGGTGTGGCATTATTGCGGAGTGAATGGATGGTAAATAAGGTAGTGGAATGGAAAGATGTGTCATCTAGGCTGACGTGGGTGAGGGCTAGGATAGGTAGGGAATGTTGGGCTTTTGTTAGTGCGTATTGGCCAGGATGAGAGAGAAGTGAGGAAGAGCGGGATAAATTCTGGAATGAGTTAAGTAGGTGTGTGGATGGTCTGAGTAGAATGAACTATGTAGTTGTGTTGGGTGACTTGAATGCCAGAGTGGGTGATGGATAGGTAGAAGGTGCTGTAGGAAAGTATGGGGTACCAGGTGGGAATGAGAGTGTTGAGAGACTGTTAGATATGTGTGTGTAGCAAGAGTTGGTGATAGGTAATAGTTTTTTCAAGAAGAAGTTAATAATATGTACATGTGGATGAGAGTGGCAAATAGAAGAGTGAATAAAAGAGCATTGATGGTAGCAAAGAGCATGATTGGTAGAGTGAAAGATGTACATGCATTTAGGGGTGTGGCTGCTGGGATGTCTGATCATCTTTGCCTGAAGCAAAAGTGGTAGTAACAAAAGAGTGGGGTAATAGAGTGGGGGGGATGTAGAAGGGAAATGGTGAAGGTGGAAGAGTTGAAAAGCCAGAGAAGAGACAGGAATATCAGGACAGGTTGAAAGTGGTATATTACAGGGTGAAAGAAAGAGAAGTTGGGTATTTAGAGGAGGAATGGGGGATGATGAAAGATTGTTTTGTTGGACTTGCAAGTGATGTGTGTGGAAAGAGGTTTGTTGGAGGTGGCATGAGGAGGGGCAGCGAGTGGTGGAATGAAGGGATGAAAATGAAGGTGGAAGAGAAAAAGAGGGCGTTTGAGGAATGGCTGCAGTGTAACAGTAGGGAGAAGTATGAAAGATATAGGGAGAAAAATGTGGAAACCAAGCAGAAGGTAGAGAAATGGAAGAGGTTGGCAAATGTTTGGTGGGGGCAGGATTTTAGTAGGTCATATGAAAAGAATAAAAAGAAGTTTTGGAGTGAGGTGAAGAGACTAAAGAAAGGGTGGATCGAGGATGGAAGAGATAGTGAAAGATGTGAATGGACAGGTGCTAAGAGGGAATGATGCAAAGAAAAGATGGGCAGAATATTTTGAGTGCTTGCTGGATGTTGAGGATGATAGAGAGGCAGCTATAGCGGCAGTGGGGGGTGTTCAAGTGCCAGTAATGGGAGATGAAATTTAGAGAGATTACAAGAGAGGAGGTGAAAAGGGCATTGTATGAAGCAAAAGCAGTAAAACACCTGGAATGGATGGTGTGAGAGCGGAGATGTTGAAAGGAGGGGTGTGTGACTGCATTGGAATGGTTAGTGAGTGTTTAATATATGTTTTATGTTGTCAGTGGTGCCATTGAAATGGATGATTGCTTGTGTAGTGCCCCTATCCAAGGTAAAGGAGATGTGTATGAATGCAGTAATTTTAGGGGTATGAGTTTGTTGAGTGTTGTAGGAAAAGTGTATGGTAGGATACTGGTTAATAGGATTAGGGATAAGACAGAAAATGTGATCGCAAAAGTGCAGAGTGGTTTTAGGAGAGGTAGAGGTTGTATAGATCAGATTTTTATAGTTAGGCAGTTATGTGAGAAATATTTAGCAAAGGGTAAGGATGTGTATTTTGCATTTTTGGATCTGGAGAAAGCGTATGATAGAGTTGATAGAGAGGCAGTGTGGAATGTTTTGAGATTATATGGAATTAATGGTAAATTGTTACATGCAGTGAAGAGTTTGTATGCGGGCAGTAGAGCTTGTGTTAGGGTAGGGAATGAAGTGAGTGAGTGGTTTCCAGTGAGTATGGGACTGAGACAGGGATGTGTGATGTCACTATGGCTGTTCAATTTGTATATTGACGGAGTCATAAGAGAGGTTAATGAGCGAGTGCGTGGTCGAGGTTTGAGAATGGTAGATGAGGATGATAACGAGTGGGAGCTGAATCAGTTGCTGTGTCAGTTAGTGTTAGAATTTTGGAATGGTGTGTGAGAGAAGGAAGTTGCAAGTGAATGTGGGAAAGAGTAAGATTATGAGGTGTGCAAGAAATGAGGATTGTGCTGGATTGAATGTTATGATAAATGAAGAGACACTTGAGGAAGTTGATCAGTTTAAGTATTTAGCCTCGGTTATGGCTGCAAATGGTGGAGTGGAAGCAGATGTGTATCACAGAGTGAATGAAGGATGTAAAGTTTTGAGTGCATTGAAAGGAGCGATGAAGAATAGAGGGTTGAAAATGAATGTTAAGAAAGTGTTGTATGAGAAAGTGGTTGTGCCAACTGTGATGTATAGAAAAGAGTTATGGGGTATGAAAGTAAGTGAGAGACGGAAACTAAATGTGTTTGAGATAAAATGCCTGAGGAGTATGATTGGTGTATCTCGGTTGGATAGGGCTAGGAATGAAGTGGTGAGAGCAAGAACGGGTGTGAGGAGAGAAATTGCAGCCAGAGTAGATATGAATGTTTTGTGATGGTTTGGCCATGTGGAAAGGATGGATTATGAAAGACTGATGAAAAAGGCAATGAATGCGAGAGTTGATGGGAGAAATGCTTGTGGGAGGCCTAAGTTTGGGTGGATGGATGGAGTAAGGAGAGCCCTGAATGATAAGAGGATGGATGTGAGGGAAGCAAGTGAGCGTGCTAGGAATAGGAATGAGTGACGAGCGATTGTGACGCAGCTCTGATTGGCATTTGCTGTTACCACGGGGCTGCATCTTAAGGGCAGTTACCACGGTCAAACGGTTCGTCGAACGCGGTTCGACAGACAAGTGTTTGAAGTGATCTTCGAACGTGTGAATGGTTTATTTGGTTGTCGAACACGTTTGTCGAAAATGTTCGACAACCAAATACCCCGTTCCCACTTTTGAACATCACTTCAAACACTTGTCTGTCGAACCGCTTTCGGCGAACCGTTTGACCGTGTAAATCCCCCATTAACAGAGGTAGCCCTGTGGTAGGGGCAGTAAGGGATTTGGCAGTTGTGAAGCGACACAGATTGTGGAGGAGCCGGGAGGATGGGCTGTGGCACTCCAGCAGTGCCATCAGAATGGTCGCTAGCTCCCTCGTCATTGCCCATAGAGCAAAGTAATCCCCTTATTGTTTTCTTTTTTTTATGTCAGCTACCCCCCAATTAAAGGGGGAAGCAGCGAAGGTAGATGATTATGATATATATATATATATATATATATATATATATATATATATATATATATATATATATATATATATATATATATATATATATATATATATATATATATATATATATATATATATATATATATATATATATATATATATATATATATATATATATATATATATATATATATATATATATATATATATATATATATATATATATATATATATATATATATATATATATATATATATAAACTGTTATATCACAGCACAATATGAAGCAAAAAAAGGCCCATAAATAAAACACAAAAAGAAGCGAAGATGTACTATATATTACGACTGGACTCCAGTCTCTTCAGGTACAAATGAATTGATAAATACAAAGCTCTGGATAAAAGTGGGGAGAGATGCTGGGAATCGTAGCTAGCATCTCTCCCCACCTTTATCCAGAGCTTTGTATTTATCAATTCATTTATACCTGAAGAGGACTGGAGTCCAGTCGTAATATATAGTACATCTTCGCTTCTTTTTGTGTTTTATTTATGGGCCTTTTTTTGCTTCATACATACACATATATATATATATATATATATATATATATATATATATATATATATATATATATATATATATATATATATATATATATATATATATATATATATATATATATATATATATATATATATATATATATATATATATATATATATATA
>JAXCGZ010013328.1:102500-107500 GCA_037179515.1 Halocaridina rubra | reverse complement strand
GTGTCAAGAAGTAGAAAATAAAACAAAAGGAGAAGCAAAAAAAAAAAAAAAAAAGGCGTAACGTTCTGTTAAAATATGCATGTGTGCTGTTTAAGTGTGAAGATGAAGAAACACCAAACGAAGTAAAACAAAAAGAAAGAAAGGGGGGGGGCCTCATTTACCTTGGCATTACCGATGTCATAGTGTGGCGATGCAAGACAACAAGAAATAAATAAAAAAAAATAGGAAAATTAATTATTTTATTTAAACTTTTAGTTATTTTTCGTATTGCTTACCGAGACCTTATTAAAAAATAAAAGACTTACATTCCCAAAATATCGTCATAACATACAGTGAACAAAATATACATTATTTCCTCGGCATCATCAAAACTTTTTCCATAGATGAGGGAAACTGGCGTATGTTTGCAAATGCAACTTTAATCAGTTCTGTTTCGAAAGCAATTCTAGTCCAATCAAGCTTTAACTAACCATATAAACTTAGCCCTAAATGAAATATATAATACAAAAAAAAAATATTGTCTTTTGTCAATGTTACTAATCCTAATATGAGGAGAGCAAGCACAATTAAATAAGCGTGCATTTTGTGATATATATATATATATATATATATATATATATATATATATATATATATATATATATATATATATATATATATATATATATATATATATATATATATATATATATATTTAACCCAGCCACTGAGGGAGGAAGCCAGCCTCAGCTTGGTGCCGGTCCCAAGCCCGGGTAGATGGGGGGAGGGTTGGCGTCAGGAAAGGCATCCGGTCATAAAAATTTGCCAAATCCAAAATATGGCCAGTACAGATAACGAGAATAATCACTATACTAGGGCGCACCCCTTAGGCGACGCGTTGGGGCTTCGACTGACCCCTCCGGAAAGACAGCAAGGGCTACCCAGTCATGGGCAGGCTGGGTTAAAGAGGCAAGCTCAAGGGAGAGTGTCAGAGGTGGTGCTGCGGGTGGGCACCCTTTATGTGGGGATGATGACTGGAAAGGGGCAAGAATTGGTGGATCTAATGGAGAGGAGGAGAATTGGAGTGCTGTGTGTCCAGGAGACCAGGTGGAAAGGAAATAAAGCGAGGGAACTGGGTGAGGATTGCAAATTGTTCTATAGTGGAGCAAATGAGGAAGGGAAGAATGGTGTAGGAATAATTCTATCCAAAGACCTGAAGGAAAGCTTACTTGGTGTAAATAGAAAGAGTGACAGAATTATGAATTTAATGCTGGGACTGGGAGAAACGGTAGTCAATGTTGTATGTGCCTATGCTCCACAAACTGGTTGTATAGTGGAGGTGAAGGATGCATTTGGGAGGAGATGGACCAGGAGCTTAGAACAATTCCTATAAGGGAGAGGGTACTTTTGGGAGGAGATCTAAATGGCCACTTGGGAATTGGGAGGGCTGGGATAGGTAGACTTCATGGGGGCTGTGGGGTGGGCGAGAGAAATGAGGGAGGGGAGAGAGTGATTGATTTTGCAGTGGCATTTGATCTGGCATTGGTCAACACATTCTTTGAGGAAAAGGAAAACAGATTGATTACATACAGTAGTGATGAAAGGGAGAACCAGAGAGATTTATTGTTGTGTAGGAGAGACCATCTGAAGGAGATTAGCAACTGTAAAGTAATAACTGAGGAGAGTGTGGCAGTGCAAAATAGAATAGTAGTAACTGACTGCAGGCTCAGAAAATGTAGGAAAAGTAAGAAGCCAAGGATGGACCCAAAGATAAAGTGGTGGAGATTGAAAGATGCAGAGCTGAGAGCTATATTTAAGGGAAGAGTGTTGGAAGCAATAAGGATGCATGAAGATGTACAAGAATGGTGGACAGAGAATAGTAAGGTGATTTTGAGGGTTGGTGAGGAGGTATTTGGAAAGTCATCAGGAAGGAAACCCCCAAATGATAAAGAGTCATGGTGGTGGAATGAGGAAGTGCAAGAATGGGTGAAGAACAAGAAAGAAGCTAAGAAAAAGGCAGATTTATCAGGCCTGGAGCAGGATAAAGAAGAGTACAAGCAGGTAAAGAAGGAGGCAAGGAGAGCAGTAGCAAGTGCAAAGGCAGAGAATTTGAATGAAGTCTATGAAGAGCTGGAAACACCAGATGGAGAAAAGAAAATATGGCGAATTGCCAAGGTCCGAGATGCTGCAACCAAGGACTTGACCCAAGTAAGACAAATAAAGGATATCCATGACTAGTTTTAGAAGAAGAGGATGAAGCAAAAAGCAGATGGGAAACTTATTTTAAAGGATTACTAAATGAAGAGAACCCAAGAGAAGTATTTGAAGATGGACTTCCAAATGAAGCAGTTACAACAACAGTGGCTAGAGGAGAGGTAGAGCGGGCAGTAAGGAAAATGAAAAATGGAAAAGCAGCAGGACCTGATAAGATACCAGTGGAGTGGAAGGCATAGATATCTTGTGGGACTTAATGCAAAATATCTTTAGTCAGGAAAAGATGCCAGAGGAATGGAGAGGAAGCTTAATCATCCCAGTCTATAAAGGGAAGGGAGACATTCAGGAGTGTGGAAACTATAGAGGTATAAAGTTGCTAAGCCATACTATTAAGATATGGGAGAAGATCATGGAGAGGAGACTCGCGACAATTGGGGATGAACAGTTTGGCTTCATGCCTGGAAGAGGGACAGTGGATGCCATATTTGCCTTGAGACAAATGATGGAAAAGCATAGGGAGAAACAGAAAGGACTGCATATGGTCTTTATTGACCTGGAAAAGGCATATGATTGAGTACCACGTCGAGAGGTGTGGAGGTGTATTAGAGAAAAGGGAGTCCCCGAGAAATATGTAAGAATCATCCAAGATATGTATGAGAGGGCAGAGGCAAATGTTAAGAGCAATGTGGGCTTGACGAAAAGTCTCTCAGTAAATGTTGGTCTGCATCAAGGGTCTGCTTTGAGTCCATATCTATTTGATCTGGTCTTGGATGTAGTAACCCAGGGTATTAGAATTCAGTCTCTATGGTGTATTCTCTTTGTAGATGACATTGTACTGTGTAGCAACAGACGAGAGGTAGTGGAGGAGAAGCTTGACGAGTGGAGAAGAGTGATGGAGGATAGAAGACTGAAAATCAGCAGGAAGAAGACAGAGTACTTGAGGTGAGAGATGATGAGGATGGGGAGGTCAATTTTCAGGGGAAGGTGTTGAAAAGAGTTGAAAAGTTCAAGTATTTGGAATCAACAGTAGCAGAGGATGGTGACCTAGAGTCAGAAATAACCCACAGAATACAAGCGGGATGGAAGAACTGGAAGAAAGTGTCTGGGATGCTGTGCGACAGGAGAATACGGATTAAGTTGAGGGGTAAAGTGCATAAGACAGTTGTGAGACCTGCAATGATGTATGGAGCAGAAACATGTGCAAAAAAGAAGACACAAGAGAAAAAACTGGATGAGGCAAATATGAGGATGTTGAGATGGATGTGTGGGGTGACAAGAAGCGATAAGATCAGAAACGAGGAAATTAGAGAAATATCAGATAAAATACAAGAAAGTAGACTAAGATGGTATGGTCATGTCGTTGGGAGGGATGAACAGTATGTTGGGAGAAGGGTGATGGAAATGGATTTACAGGGTAGGAGGAGAGGGAGACCAAAGCGTAGGGGAATGGATTGCATCAATGACGACCTGAGGTCTAAAGGTTTGTTGGGTGATGAGATATGGGACAGAAACAAATGGAGAAAACTTTCCAGAAACATCGACCCCACATATAAGTGGGAAAAGATGTAGACGAAGAAAAAGAAGAAAAAAAAAAGTATATATATATATATATATATATATATATATATATATATATATATATATATATATATATATATATATATATATATATATATATATATATGTATATGTATATATATATATATATATATATATATATATATATATATATATATATATATATATATATATATATATATATATATATATGTATATATATAAATATATATATATATATATATATATATATATATATATATATATATATATATATATATATATATATATATTCAAAAATAATGGCTAGATAGATACACACATGTGTACATATATATATATATATATATATATATATATATATATATATATATATATATATATATATATATATATATATATATATATATATATATATATATATATAGACACTTTTATACATATCTATATACAGATGCTCATACCCACACACTAACACACACACACGCACACACACACACCAGGGGTGGGGATGAGCCATCACTACTTGATCTAGTGTTCACAGATAATGTGTTGGATATTGAAAAAAATGAGTATGAACCACCAATTGGAAAGAGTGACCATTGTGTGTTGTTGATGGAGTATATCATTGAAGATATTCTGCCTGAGAGTAGAGGCACTGAGGACATGAGGAGGAACTATCCGAAAGGAGATTACATAAAAAAGAATGAGCTTTTTGCAGTTATTGACTGGAGAACCTTATTTTACAACAAATCTGTACAAGAAATGTATGATATATTTTGTGAGAAATATGGAAAGATAGTAGATTGCTGCATACCTTTCACCAAAGTAGGTGTAATTCAGGCCAGAGAGAAATGGTTCGATAATGAGTGTACAAGAGCTAAGGAGTGGAGAGACAAATGCTGGAAAAGGTATAGGAGGAGAAAAACATAAATGCCTGGCAAACCTACAAAAGAGCAATATATGATTACCTAAGTAAAAGAAGAGAGGCAGAGAGAGACTATGAGAGGGACATCACCAGGAAGGCTAAAGAAATTCCCAAGCTTTTCCACAGCTTTATCAGAAGAAAACTGAAGGTAAAAGAACAGGTTTTAAGGCTTAAGAGAGAGGATGGAAGAATCACTGAGACGGATGAAGAGATCTGCAAAGAATTGAACAAGGAGTTTCAGTCAGTATTTACAGTAGAAAATACCCCACCCCCTCAGATTGCAGAGATAGAAGCTCAGGGGCCGGTATTAGAGAATATTAAC
>JAXCGZ010013328.1:77500-87500 GCA_037179515.1 Halocaridina rubra | reverse complement strand
ATTATTATTATTATTATTATTATTATTATTATTATTATAATAATAATGATAATAATAATAATAATAATAATAATAATTATTATTATTATTATTATTATTATTATTATTATTATTATTATTATTATTATTATTATTATTATTATTATTATTACTATTATTATTATTATTATTATTATTATTATTATTATTATTATTATTATTATTATTATTATTATTATCATTATTATTATTATTGTTATTATTATTATTATTATTATTATTATTATTATTATTATTATTATTTTTATTATTATTATTATTATTATTATTATTATTATTATTATTATTATTATTATTATTATCATTATTACTATTATTATTATTATCAAATTGCATAATTATGCAAAATTTATACATTGGGTCAACTGTGTGTATATAGCCAGTTTAGATATGAACCTTGGGGAGATTCTCAGTGTCATCTTTTTTCCTCAAAGAAAGTGTGATTTTGTTTTACGGTGTGTCGGAAGACACAGAACTGTGCTATAATGTAAATGTTAGAAACCCTTTATATTTATTTACTTAATCATTGGAAAAGCATTGAAAAAAAAAATTCCAGTTAAGCCCTTAATAATATAGAAAGATCTGCTTGAAATATCTTACAGATATTTCCAACATATAAATTATATTTTTTTAAAGCAATTCTTTTTATTCTAGCAGGAAAACTCAAGCTAGGATATTTTTAAACTCAGGAAAATTAGATTACCCTCGCCAAGCGCCCTCGTCTCACAGGTACTGTGAGGAGATTTATAGCTCATGGATTGATCAGTGCGTCTACTGCTTCTTCCCATCTACCTCCAGACTCTGGGACTCTCTTCCTCTTTCTGTTTTTCAAAATTCTTATAACCTATCGTCCTTCAAAAAGCATATCTATCAGCATCTCAGGGACTAATCCTGCCATATCCCTAGGTCCTCATTACTTTGCCAGTTTTCAGCATGTCCTTTTCCTTTGTGTATCATTACCTCATTTTTATCTTGTCCATAACTTTTTTCTGCGCCTTAATGTTTTCTTCATGCCAGGGATATTATTAATGAGAGCAGTTTTTTCCTGGTGTCACACTCATAAATAAGTTTCAACTTAAATAAGTTTATTAATTGCCGGTAAATTTTCTGTTATATTATTCAGTTTCATTGTTCTCATTTTATTCAACACACACATTTACATGCACACAAGAAAGACCAAGCTTGACTACTCAATGGCAGGAGCAGAACTTCAAGTGACAGAGAATGCGAGATATCTAGGAGTAAACATACTGGCTGATTTCTCTCCAAAAATGCATACAAATGTCATAGTAAGGGCAAGATATTCTATCTTTGCAAATGTAAGGGTAGCCCTCAGGCACATGGACAAGGAAATGCTCACAAATATTTATGTAACTTGTGTGAAACCAAAGCCTGAATATACAGCCCCCTTGAAATCCACACTTGAAAAATAATGCAGTTAAGCTGGAAAAAGTTCAGAGACATGCCACAAAACTGGTGCTAGAAATATGCAATCTCAGTTATGAGAAGAGGCTGAGGGAATTGGACTCACCTTCATTTGAAGCTAGAAGAATGAGGGGGATATGGTAATAGTTTTTAAATTCCTTCATGGGTATGACAGAGTGGATAGGTATCGATATTTTGATATGGCTGGCACTAGAACTAGAGGTCATAATTTGAAGTTTCGTAAGAAAACTTACTTGCAGGATATAAGGAAGTACTTTTTAATGTAAGAGTATTGATAATTAGAATTCGCTAAGCGAGGAGGTAGTTAATGCTAACTCAATCCATAGTTTTAACGACAAGAAGGCTATAATAAATATCACTAAGTACAAAATGGAACCGACTAGGAGACGGGAAGTTACGAGCTTTAGGTTCTTTCCCCTAAGTACAATTAGGTAATCTTTGAGAGAGGGGACACATGTAGAGAAATATTGATGAGGGAAAAAAGTCTAAAAGACCTACAGGAATTCAAAACAGTGTTCATTAGATGATACAGATCACAGGAAGAGATGGAAAGGATCAAAAACTTGTTGCAAGAGGCTAGAAGGTTAAATGAGGAAAGAAATGAAGAAGAGAAGAAAATTTTCATTTCAGAGTTCTTCCAAACTAAGGAGAGATAAAGTAGATAATGACAGAAGATCAGAGGATGGGGCCTCTGATAGGATTCACAACAGTAAGGCAGATATAGTAGCAGTTACAGAGACTAAGTTGAGTGAGGACATAAACAGTGTCACAATTTTTCTTAAGGGCTTCTGAATATTAAGGATTGAAAGATCTGAGAGGACTGGTGGAGGGATAGCACTGCTCTTAAGGGAAAGGAGTCAGGTTGAAGAAATAAACTTGGCTATGGAAAGTGAGTTCAAGGAATTCTTGTTGCTCTCATAAATACTGGGTCAAATAGCATTATAATAACTGTTGTATATAACCCACCAAGGAATCAACATAGGCTAGAAGTTTATGAGGAAGGTCATTTAAATACTATTGAAGTCATAAACTTAGTTGTTAACATGGCATGGGAGAAAAAATTTAGGATTTTGAGTATGGGAGATTTTAATCAGATAGACATAGATTGGATAAATCTTAACCCACACAGTGGTGAGGACTTATTCGGGGATTAAGAGATTACATGTTGGATATTGAAAAACTTGAGTATGAACCAAAAATTGTGAAGAGTGACCACTGTGTGTTGTTGATAGAGAATATCATTGAAGATATTCTGCCTGAGTGTAGATGCACTGAGGACATGAGGAGGAACTATTCGAAAGGAGATTACATCAAAATGATTGAGCTTTTTGCAGTTATTTACTGGAGACCATATTTTACAATAAATCTGTACAATAAATGTACAATATCTTTTGTGAGAAATATGGGAAGATGGTAGATTGTTCCATACCTGTCACCAAAGTAGGTGCAATTCATGCCAGAGAGAAATGGTTTGATAATGTTTGTAAAAAGGCTAAGGAGTGGAGAGACAAATGCTGGAAAAGGTATATGAGAAGAAATATCATAAATGCCTGGCAAACCTACAAAGGAGCAAGAAATGATTACCCAAGTAAAAGAAGAGAGGCAGAGAGAGACTATGAAAGAGACATCACCAGGAAGGCTAGAGAAAATCCCAAGCTTTCCACAGCTTTATCAGAGGAAAACTGAAGGTAAAAGAAAAGGTTTTAAGGCTTAACAGAGCGGATGGAAGCATCACTGAGATGGATGACGAGAACTGCAAAGAATAGAAAAAAGGAGTTTCAGTCAGTATTTATAGTAGAAAATACAAAACCCCTTTAGATTGCAGAGATAGAAGCTCATGTGCCGGTATTAGAGAACATCAACGTTTCAGCCACAGAGGAATGCAAAGCGCTGATGGAGTTAGATGTCCATAAAGCTACAGGTATTGATGAAATATCCCCTCATGTACTTAAAGGATGAGCAGCCTCCATATCAGTGGCACTAAGTATCATATTTAAAAATTCACTGGAGTCAGGGGAGATTCCAAGATGCTGGAAACAAGCAAACGTGATACCGATTTTCAAAAAGGGAAGGAGGGATGCGGCTCTAAACTATAGACCAGTTTCCTTGACCAGCATAGTTTGCAAAGTTATGGAGACACTAATAAGGAAACATATCTCTCTTCACTTGGAATCCTTCAACTTTATATCAGTAAGGCAACATGACTTCAGAGAATGTAGATCAACAGTAACAAACTTATTAGAATATTATGATGAGGTAAGCCAAATCTTCTAGGAAAGAGAGGGCTGCGCAGATTGCATATTCCTAGACTTCAAGAAAGCATTTGACTCTGTTCCACACGGGAGATTTATCAAGAAGTTTCAATCAATGGCAAGAATAGGTGGAAATATCTTGAAATGGATAAAAACTTACTTAGAAGGAAGGAAACAGAGGGTTAGAGTAAGACACTCAGTGTCTAAATGGAGAAGAGTTAGTAGTGGAGTTCCACAGGGTTCAATTTTAGGGCCACTTTTGTTCCTTGTACATGTAAATGACCTACCAGAGTCTGTAAATTCATTCATGAATATGTTTACAGATGATGCAAAGATTGTGAAGAAAGTAAGAAATGAGAACAATGGTAGAGAACTTCAGGAAGATCTAAATAGTCTGCATGAGTGGTCAGAAAAGTGGCTAATGAAATTCAGTTCTTCAGAATGTAAGGTAATGAGAATGGGTACAAGTCCAAGAAGGACCAAAGCTTGACTACTCAGTGGCAGGAGTACAACTTCAAGAGACAGAAAATGAGAGAAATCTAGGAGTAAACATACTGGCAGATTTGTCTCCAGAAATATATATAAATGGTATAGTAAGGGCAGCATATGCATTCTTATCAAATGTAAGGGTAGCCTTCAGGCACAGAGACAAGGAAATGTTCACAAATATTTATGTAACCTATTTGAGGCCAAAACTTGAATATGCAGCCCAATTTTGGAATCCGCACTTGAAAAAGCACGTAGCTAAGCTTGAAAAAGTTCAAAGACATGGCACGGAACTGGTGCTAGGAATACTTAATCTCAGCTATGATGAGAGGCTGAGGGAATTAGACTTACCATCACTCAAAGCTAGAAGATTGAGGGGGGATATTGTGACAGATTTTAAATTCGTTCATGGTTATGATAGAGTGGACATGGATCGATATTTTGATATGGCTGGCTCTTGAACTAGAAGTCATAGTTTGAAGCTTCGAAAGAAAAACATTCTTTGCAGGATGTAAGGAAGTACTTATTTTATTGTAAGAGTAGTTGATAACTGGAATTCGCTATGGCAGAAGGTAGTTAATGCCAACTCAATCCAGTTTTAAAGACAGGTATGATAAGTATCACTAAGTACGACATGGAACCGATCAGCAGACGGGAAGATACGATCTTTGGGCTATTTCCCGTAAGCACAATTAGGTAATCACAAACATATATATATATATATATATATATATATATATATATATATATATATATATATATATATATATATATATATATATATATATATATATATATATATATATATATATATATATATATATATATATATATATATATATATATATATATATATATATATATATATATATATATAATATATATATATATATATATATATATATATATATATATATATATATATATATATATATATATATATATATATATATATTAAAAAGTTAATGAAATATGTATTACATTTGTAATTGGAAATACCCACACAATAGAGAATTGTACTGCTGCCACTTAGGGTTAAATCTTTCACCTGACTGGATATATATATATATATATATATATATATATATATATATATATATATATATATATATATATATATATATATATATATATATATATATATATATATATATATATATATATATATATATATATATATATATATATATATATATATATATATATATATATATATATATATATATATATATATATATATATATATATATATATATATATATATATATATATATATATATATATATATATATATATATATATATATATATATATATATATATATATATATATATATATATATATATATATATATATATATATATATATATATATATATATATACATATATATATATATATATATATATATATATATATATATATATATATATATATATATATATATATATATATATATATATATATATATATATATATATATATATATATATATATATATATATATATATATATATATATATATATATATATATATATATACATATATATATATATATATATTTGTAGTCTCCGTGACAAAATGGTAGCGTCTGCGACTCTGAGGCGGCAGGTCGAGGGTTCGCGCCTCACCACGGACTGAGGTTAGTATGGGCATACACTCAGGGTAACGATTACATATGCCAAAGCAAGTCCTTCGCAAGAAGGCAACCGTCCAAACCCTTAGTAGAAAAGTGAGTTCGTGTCGTAAAGCCGAATCCATATATATATATATATATATATATATATATATATATATATATATATATATATATATATATATATATATATATATATATATATATATATATATATATATATATATATATATATATATATATATATATATATATATATATATATATATATATATATATATATATATATATATATATATATATATATATATATATATATATAAATATATATATATATATATATATATATATATATATATATAACCCAGCCACTGAAGGGGGCAAGCCAGCCTCAACTCGGTGCTGGTCCCAAGCCCGGGTAGATGGGGGAGGGTTGGCGTCAGGAAGGGCATCCTGCATTAAAAATTTGACCAAAACCAAAATATGACCAGTACAGATAACGAGAAAAGCCACCATACTGGGGCGTTCTCCTTCAGCGACGCATTGGGGCTTCACCTGACCCCTCCGGAAAGACAGCAAGGGCTACCCAGTCATTGGCGGACTGGGTTAAAGAGGCAAGCTCGAGGGAGAGTGTCAGATGTGGTGCTGCGGGTGGGCACTCTTAATGTGGGGTCGATGACTGGGAAGGGGCAAGAATTGGTGGACCTGATGGAGATGAGGAGAATTGGAGTGTTGTGTGTGCAGGAAACCAGGTGGAAAGGAAATAAGGAAGGGAACTGGGTGAGGGTTGCAAATTGTTCTATAGTGGAGCAAATGAGGAAGGGAGGAATGGTGTAGGAATAATAGTATCCAAAGACATGAAGGAAAGCTTACTTGGTGTGAATAGGAAGAGTGACAGAATTATGAGTTTAAAGCTGGGACTGGGAGAAACGGTAGTCAATGTGGTATGTGCCTATGCCCCACAAACTGGTTGTACAGCGGAGGAGAAGGATGTATTTTGGGAGGAGATGGACCAGGAGCTCAGAACAATTCCTATAAGGGAGAGGGTAATTATGGGAGGAGATCTAAATGGCCACTTGGGAATTGGGAGGGCTGGGATAGGTAGAGTTCATGGGGGCTGGTTGTGGGCAAGAGAAATGAGGGGGGAGAGAGAGTGATTGATTTTGCAGTGGTATTTGATCTGGCATTGGTCAACACATTCTTTGAGAAAAAGGAAAATAGATTGATTACATAAAAAAAAAATTGAAGTTTGCGGTTTTAGCCCTCCTATCAGAAGCATCGCCCCAGGTCTGGCAGGCGTCAGCCGGTGCAAGCCCCAACCCCCCACTGTGGTGTTCAGCCATGGCAGTGACCTTCCCAGTAAACAGCTTAAACTCTCGGTCCTGAATGGGAACCGATCTGTCGACCTCGCGAATTCGAGGCCAGCGCGTTACCACTGTACTAGCCAAAGGGAGAGCCAGATAGATTTATTGTTGTGTAGGAGAGACCATCTGAAGAAGATTAGCAACTGTAAAGTAATAAATGGGGAGAGTGTAGCAGTGCAACATAGGATAGTAGAAACTGATTGCAGGCTCAGGAAATGTAGGAAAAGTAAGAAGCCAAGGATAGACCCAAATATAGAGTGGTGGAGATTGAAAGATGCAGAGCTGAGAGCTATGTTTAAGGGAAAAGTGTTGGAAGTGATAAGGTTGCATGAGAATGTACAAGAATGGTGGACAGAGAATAGTAAGGTGATTTTGAGGGTTGGTGAGGAGGTATTTGGAAAGTCATCAGGAAGGAAACCCCCAAATGATAAAGAGTCATGGTGGTGGAATGAGGAAAAAAGAATGGGTGAAGAACAAGAAAGAAGCTAAGAAAAAGGCAGATTTATCAGGCCTGGAGCAGGATAAAGAAGAGTACAAGCAGGCAAAGAAGGAGGCAAGGAGAGCAGTAGCAAGTGCAAAGGCAGAGAAATTGAATGAAGTCTACGAAGAGCTGGAAACACCAGAAGGAGAGAAGAAAATATGGCGAATTGCCAAGGTCCGAGATGCTGCAGCGAAGGACTTGACCCAAGTAAGAACACAAATAAAGGATAACCATGGAGTAGCTCTAGCAGAAGAGGATGAAATAAAAAGCATATGGGAAACTTATTATGAAGGATTACTAAATGAAGAGAACCCAAGAGCAGTATTTGAAGATGGACTTCCAAATGAAGCAGTTACAACAACAGTGGCTAGAAGAGAGGTAGAGCGGGCAGTAAGGAAAATGAAAAATGGAATGGCAGCAGGACCTGATAAGATACCAGTGGAGGTATAGAAGAGTCTTGGAGTGGAAGGCATAGATATCTTGTGGGACTTAATGCAAAAGATCTTTAGTCAGGAAAAGATGCCAGAGGAGTGGAGAGGAAGCCTAATCATCCCAGTCTATAAAGGGAAGGGACATATTCAGGAGTGTGGAAACTATAGAGGTATAAAGTTGTTAAGTCATACTATGAAGATATGAGAGAAGATCATAGAGAGGAGACTCAGAGAGGTAACGAAAATTGGAGATGAACAGTTTGGCTTCATGCCTGGAGGAGGGACAGTGGATGCAACATTTGCCTTGAGACACATGATGGAAAAGCATAGGGAGAAACAGAAAGGACTGCATATGGTCTTTATTGACCTGGAAAAGGCATATGATCGAATACCACGTCAAGAGGTGTGGAGGTGTATTAGAGAAACGGGATTCCCCGAGAAATATGTAAGAATCATCCAAGATATGTATGAGAGGGCAGAGGCAAATGTTAAGAGCAATGTGGGCTTGACGAAAAGTCTCTCAGTAAATGTTGGTCTGCATCAAGGGTCTGTTTTGAGTCCATATCTATTTGATCTGGTCTTGGATGTAGTAACCCAGGGTATTAGAGATCTGTCTCCATGGTGTATTCTCTTTGCAGATGACATTGTACTGTGTAGCAACAGAGGAGAGGTAGTGGAGGAGAAGCTTGAGGAGTGGAGAAGAGTGATGGAGGAAAGGGGACTGAAAATCAGCAGGAAGAAGACAGAGTACTTGAAGTTGAGAGATGATGAGGATGGGGAGGTCAATTTGCAGGGGGAGGTGCTGAAAAGAGTTGAAAAGTTCAAGTATTTGGGATCAATAGTAGCAGAGGATGGTGACCTAGAGTCAGATATAACCCACAGAATACAAGCGGGATGGAAGAACTGGAAGAAAGTGTCTGGGATGCTGTGCGACAGAAGAATAGGGATTAGGTTGAGGGGTAAAGTGCATAAGACAGTTGTGAGACCTGCAATGATGTATGGAGCTGAGACATGGGCAATAAAGAAGACACAAGAGAAAATCCTGGATGTGGCAGAGATGAGGATGTTGAGATGGATGTGTGGGGGTGACAAGAAGCGATAAGATCAGAAACGAGGTAATTAGAGGTACCTCAAAAGATAAAGAAATATCAAATAAGATACAAGAAAGTAAACTAAGATGGCATGGTCATGCCGTTAGGAGGAATGAATGGTATGTTGGGAGGAGAGTGATGGAAATGGATATACAGGGTAGGAGGAGGGGGGGACCAAAGCGTAGGGAGATGGATTGCATCAATGACGACCTTAGGTCTAAAGGTTTGTTGGGTGATGAGGTATGGGACAGAGACATATGGAGAACACTGGCCAGAAACATCGACCCTACATAAAAGTGGGAAAAGATGTAGACGAAGAAGAATAAGTATATTATATATATATATATATATATATATATATATATATATATATATATATATATATATATATATATATATATATATATATATATATATATATATATATATACATAATATATATATATATATATATATATATATATATATATATATATATATATATATATATATATATATATATATATATATATATACATATATATATATATATATATATATATATATATATATATATATATATATATATATATATATATATATATATATATATATATATATATTACATTTTAACTAAATATGTACACTACTAATATGGAGTTAGGTGGTTTCCAATGGAGCTACTTAATTACTTTACCTATGCTTGGAAATCACTGGGTTCACGTGACAGGAGAGGAAGATGGGGCACCGGCTATGTGGTATGCATACTGTAAATAATTCGGGCTCTGTTTTCAA
>JAXCGZ010013328.1:35000-72500 GCA_037179515.1 Halocaridina rubra | reverse complement strand
AGGCACATGGATAACGAAATGTTCACAAATATTTATGTGACTTATGTGAGGCCAAAACTTGAATATGCAGCCCCCTTTTGAAATCCGCACTTGAAAAAGCACGTAGCTAAGCTTGAAAAAGTTCAAAGACATGCCACGAAACTGGTGCCAGAAATACGTAATCTCAGTTATGATGAGAGGCTGGGGGAATTAGACTTACCATCACTGGAAGCTAGAAGATTGAGGGGGGATATGGTGACAGTCTTCAAATTCCTTCATGGTTAAGATAGAGTGGATAGGGATTGATATTTTGATATGGCTGGCTCTAGAACTAGAGGTCATAGTTTGAAGCTTCGTAGCAAAACTTCTCTGCCGGATGTAAGGAAGTACTTTTTCAGTGTAATAGTAGTTGATAATTGGAATTCGCTAAACGAGGAGGTAGTTAATGCTATCTCAATCCATAGTTTTAAGGACAGGTATGATAAGTATCACTAAAGTGGTAACACGCTGGCCTCGCATTCGCGAGGTCGACAGATCGTTTCCCGCTCAGGACCGAGAGTTTAAGCTGTTTACTGGGAAGGTTACTTGCTGTGGATGGGCACCACAGTGGGGGGGTTGGGGCTTGCCTCTGCTGACGTTCTGAGGAGCATCTCAGATGGATATCGGAACTGAAACACCGGCAAACTTAACTTTAACTTTAAGTACAAAATGGAACCGATCAGGAGAAGGGAAGATACGAGCTTTGGGCTCTCTCCCGTAAGCACAATTAGGTAATCACAATTAGGTAATCGAAATTAGGTCATCACACACACACGTGTGTGGGTGAGTCAAGTTATGGTACGTGTATGTGCGTGTATATGTGTGTGTGTGTGTGTGTGAGAGAGAGAGAGAGAGAGAGAGAGAGAGAGAGAGAGAGAGAGAGAGAGAGAGAGAGAGAGAGAGAGAGAGAGAGAGAGAGAGAGAGAGAGAGAGAGAGAGAGATAATCGTGTAGGTAGTTGGATATATTTTATATTAAAAGTGTTTTATATCTGATTTTGGGACTAGTGGCTCTTGATAGGGCTAGGTGTATAAATATCTCCAACAATTCTCGTGTTTGTAACAGTCTTCATACCGATACCGATTCCGATGAGTTCAGCACCATCGCCTTTATAACGGCCGTGCTTTCTGACTTTATTTATTGGTCTGGTCTGTTCTTTTTGAACTGTCTTTGCTTCCACAGTTTTGCAACCAAGTTCTGTTTTTTTTAGATTTTTTCCTCTGTTGAGGGCTCAAACAATAGCACATCTTCCACAGTCGTGTTTTCTGTTACTCCACATTTCCTTCTGGTCTCTTGTAGTTCCTGGCATTTTATAATGAAATGTTCCAATGTTTCTTCATCTTCTTAATCACATATGTAGCATTTCCCAACTTCTCCACTAACTGTTTTTCTCCAGTTCAGTTGAAGCGAATTGGATCTACATCTGAACAACAATATTGCTTTGTACGAGTTATCATATATTTCTCCTTCCTTTATATTCTTATTCCTTCGGTATATGTGTAGAGTGGATTTATTTCCCCATATCCATTCTTCACTTCTCCTCTCCCCATTTACTGATTTTCTTTTTTATATTTTCCTGTTTCATTTCTTTTATTTCTGGCGTTCCCTTGATATTTACTTCCTGCATATAACTTTCTACTGCCCCCCACCACTTGTATTTCCTGTTCGACTCTTTCATCTCTGATAATATATCTTTTAGCAATTCATTTTCTCCTTCTAATATGTGTTTTGCATACCTTATTTTATATCTTATGTCTCTCTCTTCCATCGTGGAGCATCCTATGTCTCCCCGTAACGCTTCGACTGCTACATATCCTGTTGCTCATAGTATATGCCTCCAAACCATATTTTCTATCCTCTGTAGTTTCTTAAGCTCCTCTTTACTGCAGATCATGACTCCACTGCCCATCAGAATGCTCGGTAATACCACACATTTCCAATATGTTTTACCAATTCGGACTCTATGGCATGACCTTGCTATCACTGAGAAGGTTAATCTTGCTTTTTCTATTTTGTCTGTTTTGTGTTCTTTCATATGGGCTTTCTTTTCTGTTATTTTCATTCCTAAGTATCTTATATCTGTCACCACACTGATATCTCTTATGCTGTTAGGTTTTGCATTTTTCCTATTTATGATCATACAATGGCTTTTTTGTTTGTTAATGTTCAGACCACAACTTCCAGAAACCTCCATTAACAAATCTATCATTTGCTCCATTTCTCTTCTACTGATTGATAGCAGCAGGCCATCGTCTGCAAAGAAGAGTACCGGTATGAATTGGTTATTATTTTTGAAGCCCATCGTGCTTTTGAATATTCTTTCCATTATCAGGTTTACAATCAGTACGAACAGCAAAGGTGAGCCTGTACACCCTTGTCTTATTCCGATGCTTACTGGCATATCACATATTTTCTTCGTTCCCATATATATTTCTGTCACATCGTTTGTGTATATGTTCGCTATTATATCTATAATCATTGGGTGACATTCATATTTTTTCAGTGCCCTTATCAATGCTCTCCTTTCCACCGAGTCGTATGCCTTTTCAAAATCAATGGCTGTCAACAGCAGCTCTTGTTTTCTTTCTTTGCTGTTCTCTATACAGTATTCCAAAATGAACAGCTTGTCTTCCAGTCTCCTTCCTGCTGTAAATCCTGCTTGTACCTCGCTCATCTCACCTCTCGATATTACATGTTCTACCACCTTTTCTTTCACTTGACTCATGAGCAGTTTATACCCATTGTTTGTAAGGGCCATAGGTCTGTGTTCTTTTATTTTTGGTCGTTTTGACCTTGGGATCATAGTCGTTTGTTACCTCCTCCAGTCATCTGATATTTCATTATTCAATATGACATTATTTAAGCCTTTCGTCAGCATATCTAGACATGCTGGGCTCTCTTTTGGCCACTTTATTCCACTTTTATTCCATCTGGGCCGGGTTGTTTATTTGCCTTTATTTTACTCAACATCTTACTCACTTCATCACTATTCCAGTTTTCCCATTTCATTGGTCCTCCTCTCTGCCACTCTATCCCACCATCCAGCACATCCCTATGTTCCATAAGTTGTGCTGGGAAGTTTTGACATTTTTCTTCCTGCTTATATAGTAGCCTTAAGAATCCATCTCCCTCTCACTTTATCTCAACCTTTAGGATATCATAGTGTTCTTCTGAGTTTATGGGGATACTTTGTACCTTCTCTATTTTTGTATATACTATTTTTGGGTGCCTTTCTTTTTTATTTAATTCCTTAGAGTAAGTTTCCTTCATATCATCATTCCATACAGTATTGATATTATTTTCATGTTTTCTATAAATGGTGCTCCAGAATTCTTTCATTTTGATTGGTATTGACATATTATCCATTTGGTTTCCCATGTCATCATACACTTCCATTTCCTCTTCCTCCTTTCTGTTTATTCCTCTCAGTTTATTTATCATTTTCCACATTTTCTTACCCGAGTCTTTTGTATATTTAACCTCCTTTGTTATTTTTCTTTCATGATTTGTTAGTTCAGACCTTACTAGTTGTTGGACTTTTTCCTTCTGCTTTTGGTAAAGATTTTCATATTTTTCTTTTTCTCTTTCATCTCTAGCATTTCTTTTTTCTCTATTGTAATGTTTTCTCAGTTTTATACCCTGTCTTATCTCTCCGGTTATCCAGGGAGGATCTTCCACTTTATATCCGTTGTCGCACTTCTTCACTTTCCTTAGATATTCCTTCTTCTATTATTTTGTCTGCGTTCTTTCTCATCAAGTCCTCATATTCTTCCATATTCACAGGAACACCCCTTCTATTCAAGTCTTCAGTATCTTCCTGTATATTTTATAGATACTGTGCTTTTAAGTTATCACAGTTCGTCTTATAATATTCCACTTTTGTGAATACGTCTTTTCTCTTTGGGTCAACTGTGTCTATTTTGAAGTTTATCTCTAACATGCAGTGATCAGATAAATCATATTTTTCTTTGTTCTCATCAATAGACATATACTCAAATGATTTATATAGTATTTGGTTCACAAGAACAAAGTCTAGGGTGCTTTCTGTATTTCCCTGTCTCCTAGTCATTTTCCCTTGACAATCTAAGTCTCCATTTAATAAAATCATGTTCCATTTTTCTATGAAATGCATTACATTTCTACCATTTTTGTTGATTTTCTGTGGGCCTAAAAAGCCCAGGTGGCCATTAAAATCCCCTAATAGTATCACCCTCTGTTTATCTTGGAGTGACTCCATTTCTTCTTCTAATATTTTCATTATTTTTTCATTACGTTCTTTATCTGTAACATCAAAGTATACAAGTAACATTACTATCAAGTTGCTTTTTAATATGATTTCTCCCTTTAGAATATCCGGGTTTTTGCATTCTTTTTCAGTTATACTACATTTTTCTTTTTTCTTCATTAATATTGTCAATCCTCCACTTCCTTTGTCTTCCAGTTCTCTCATCTTTTCCACACATGTAATGTCTTCAGAGAAATCTACTTTTTTGTGTTTTTGTTGAGTTTCTACTAGACATATGATGCTATGGTTTGCTTTATCATTTCCCATTAATTTTTCCAGTTCGTAGTTCTTTATCTTCGTTAATCCTTGTATATTTAATAGCTTTACTCTTAAGGATCCTCTGTTCCCCTCTTGGTTCTTTGAGCCCTGTTGTCAGTTATTTTGTGTTCTGTTGGTTTGTTTTACAATTTTTCCTTTTCTTATTATCCAATTACCCCCCCCCCTTATCTTCTCTTTTCCTGCAATTCTTCCTAATTTTTTTTTTTTTTTTTTTTTTTCCTCTCTTTCTCTCTTAGTGAGATCTGGGGCAATACCACCTACCTCTTTTATCCAATCTTCACTTTCCTCCTTCGGTTGCTTTGCTTTTTTTTTATTGCTTCCCACTTACCTTTCCCTCGGGTCAACGTCACTGTAAGAGGTCGCATTTTCCCTTCCTGTCTTCTTCCTAAACGATAAACCTGTTCTATTTCTACTTCTTCAACTTTCAACCTTTCCTTGATTACTTCTGAGCAAATTTCTGTATCCTCATGCACTCTCTCCTTGGAGTCATCTTTATTGCTTTTTGGCACATTGAACATTATTACATTGTTAGTTCTCCTCTCCCCATCCTCTTTTTCCTGCAGTTCTTCCATAACATTTTTGGTAACAGCAATGACTAAATCCTGTTCTCTTTCATTCCATTTTCTTTCCGTTTCCTTCAAATTATCTTGAAATACTTTATTTTGATTCTTAATCGCTTCCAGCTCTCGCATTACTTCCTGGATAATGTGACTATCATTATCAACACCACCTTTGTCATTCAGTCTTCTAATATAAATTGACTGAATTTATGAAAAGTTAGTTTTCTATAATTATTACAACAAAGAAAATCAAAACTGTCGGACTAATGTTAAGTATAACCTAACTATTTTTATTCCTAAAAAAAAATTAATAAAATAAATAAATAAATAAATAAATAAATATTATATATGTATATATGTATATATGTATATATATCACTATATATATATATATATATATATATATATATATATATATATATATATATATATATATATATATATATATATATATATATATATATATATATATATATATATTATATACCTTGGCTGTTTCCCCCTTAATATATATATATATATATATATATATATATATATATATATATATATATATATATATATATATATATATATATATATATATATATATATATATATATATATATATATATATATAATATGCAGTTGCATGAACTTAAGATGGGAAAAACACCTTTCTTTTTATCAGTGCGACAAAGGGACTGGCAATAAAAATCACCCTCCTCGGGTCCGTGCACCCAAAAAATATGGAGAAAAAAGGTAGTAATTTCAGAACAAGGTAGAAATAAGAGCATGATATGCAATAAAGAAAAATAAACAGCCTGAAAGAATAGTCAGAACAGTGAAGACTAGAAATATGGTAGGATTAGGCGATGAGATAATTGATCAGCATTTCAAGGGAAGAATTGTCAATAGGTTGGGATGACAAAAGGAGGATAAGAGTTCCAGATTCTGGAGGCTGAAGGAAAGACTCAGACAAAAGGCTTCATTACTCTGCCAACTTTGAATGTGAGAAAACAGAGGTTAGAGGAGAAGATGTTTGAAGTCCTTCCGCATATACTTAAGTAGACTTTAAATAAAAAAACGAATGCGTTTGGTGTATATGAAACAATGATTGATATTAAGTACTATGTACAACCTCTTTTTTTTCATTTCTTCAGATAACTGTATATGGGAACGTGCACATGGGCACTCCCAGTGATATTGCAGTTGAAAAACATTGCAATCTATTTAGTTATGTATAAATAAAATATTAATAGAATTTGCAATTCATTTTAAGTATCATAGAAAGTAATTAATAAGAAAATATAGTGTAATAATTGATTTATGGCAGGAGAGCACTCTGCGATTATCAAATAAGAGTAATATTATTATGGTCTACATGTATCAATAGCAAATGAGTACTCTGCGATTTTTAATTAAAAACAATATTTGTAACAATATTTTTCAATAGCCTTTGTTGAGTGTTATCATCTAAGTTAAATTTTCACTTTTCCACAGTACCACTGCAGACAATTTGAAGCAGATATGGAATGACAATTTTCAGGTTAGAGTAATAATTAGGTACATATACATACACATGCATACATACATACTTATATATATATATATATATATATATATATATATATATTATATATATATATATATATATATATATATATATATATATACATATACACATACATAAACACATACATATACCCATATGCATGCATATACTCATATATACATGATTAATTAGATAAGCACTAAAAACGCCACTGGGGCTTCATAGCCATACATATCAAGGGGGGGGGGGAGAGAGAACTAGAGTGAGAGTTTGTGATATTCATTTCAGCAAGAGGTGTTATTAGTCCTTTCCACAGATAAAGATGCATACATGCATACTCATACACATCAATATCATCTGAGGATAACACAACAAAGGAAAGTGCGTGTAATTAATGGCATATACGTACACATATCAACCTAAACATACATACATACACATTTAAACACAGCACCATCTAATGGAAGAGATATTTGGAAGGAAAAGAAAAGGAAAGACTGAAAGCCCTTTCCCTTCTCTACTGTTCAAATTATGTACATGAAAGAGAATTACATCAGCTTAATCCATTATTACTATTATTATTATTATTATTATTATTATTGCTATTATTCTTATTATTGCTATTGTTATTATTATTATTATTATTATTATTATTATTATTATTATTATTTTTATTATTATTATTATTATTATTATTATTATTATTATTATTATTATTATTATTATTATTATTATTATTATTATTATTATTATTATTATTATTTTTATTCTTATTATTATTATTATTATTATTATTATTATTATTATTGTTATTATTATTATTATTATTATTATTATTATTATTATTATTATTATTATTATTATTATTATTATTATTATTATTATTATTATTATTATTATTATTATTATTGTTGTTGTTGTTGTTATTATTATTACCATCATCACCACCATCATCATTACTATAGCTTTTGTATATAGATAGAGTTACGAATCAAAAGTAGTAATCATTGATACATATAGACATACATATACATATATATACATGTATATATGTACACACTCACATATAAATATATATGAGCTCCTGAGGGAGGGGGTTAGAATACTTCCTCCATGTTCCCTTGCGTGTCGTAAGAGTAGACTAAGTGGGGCGGAGAGAAGGGAATGAGAGACCCTTTCTCAGTATTCTCTCTTCCCAGAAAGTCAGAGGATTATTCCTTTACTCAGCCACTCACCCTATAAGGGGAAAAGTGGATTATGTATATAAAAAGACATATGAAAGAGAGAGAGAGAGAGAGAGGAGAGAGAGAGAGAGAGAGAGAGAGAGAGAGAGAGAGAGAGAGAGGAGAGAGAGAGAGAGAGAGAGAGAGAGAGAGAGAGAGAGAGAGAGAGAGAGAGAGAGAGGTATTCCCTCCACCTTTCCCCCATTTTTTTCCCTTTCTTTCTTTTTTCCCCAGATAGAAAAGGTCATTTAAATATGTTTAGATAGGGTAAAAGAATTACATTTTCAATGTTGGGTATACACTATGTATAGGATATAAGTTCTCTGGGTCGCAAAAGTGCACACAAAGTAGCTCAGACCAAAAGGTCCGAAGTCCTTAAGCTTTGTGTACTCTGTAATGTAGTGTACTAATTGTTGCCCCCTTCACACTCACATAAATGGCATTTTGAGTGTTCTGAGTGCTCTCTACCAGTTTTCTCGCAATTCTCCTCCCATATATTTCTATAAAGAAGTCTTATGCGGGCAGCAACTCTATCACAGTCACCTTTAAGCATTTTACCCATGCTGTATTTTTGTCTCAGCGTTCTGAAGTTTTCGTAATGTTGGATCGAACAGCTGCTTACATGTTGTGTGAGTGTAGAAAGTTCTTGCTCTTCCATAATCTCATTGTGCAACATTGTTTTGAAATGAGACAGTGGTGGTTATAGATTCAGACACTGAACTCTCAGTTGCCATTATTGCCAGCCTGTCGGCCTTTTCATTACCTACTATCCCAACAGGGGAGGGTACCCATGAAAACTTAACTTGGAGTTTAGATTTTGCGCAGTTAATAAGAGCCTCTTGAATTTCAGTCATGTGAGTTTTGTAGGCGCTTATCAATGATCTCAGTGACAGAAGCGCACTCTGTGAGTCACAGAATATGATAGCATTTTTCCTAGCACTGAGAACAAATTCAATAAAAGTTCAAGTTAATGTTTGCTGTTTTAGCCCTCCTATCTGAGGCATCGCCCCTGCTCTGCGGGCGTCAGCCGGTGCAAGCCCCAACCCTCCACTGTGGTGTCCAGCCACAGCAGTAACCTTCACAGTAAACTGCTTAAACTCTCCGTCCAATAGCAAGTTTTAGTCCAACAATTTCACATTCGGTGATTGTTGATCACTTTGGCATACTCAGTGCTTTGTCAAATATTTGTTGACCTTCAAAATTTTCATAAACTATAATGCTGCACCCAGACCCTCCTGTACTGTTTGTGTGAGACCCATCAGTGTAAATGCAGAGTGCTTCATTGCTATTTGGGAAACTAGTTCCAATAAAGACTTCAATTTCTTCTAACCATTGATGTTTTTTAATAATGGAGCGACATTCGGACCAGATGATGATATTGGAAAGAGAATTTCTGGCCCAGTCCCCTTGGAAAGATTTATTAATCGTGCAGGACCACTCTCAGTAAATAGTGTTACATTATGTTTTTTTGTCTCATTGGATATAAGCTTAAATATCTTGGGGTGAATTTGTATTTTATACAAATTCACCCCATGTATGCATACATACATACATGAACACATGAATACACATACACAAACATTTGTACACTAAGATACTTATGCATGTTTTCATAAGCATGCATATGCACAGAATATTTTTGTACACATGTGCACAGAGCAGCATATGCCCACATACATACAAATACTCACGTGTGTATGCTCACATACACATATGTGTACATATACATCCATACATACATGCAGACATACTTCCACATACACACATATACATACATGCAGTCAAATATACACAAGGATACGCACACACGCATATGCATATACATATACATATACACATACACCCACCTACCTACATACATGAGAATCTCCTTATATATGCCTGCAGATGCACACACACACACACACACACACACACACACACACACACACACACACACACACACACACACACACACACACACACACACACACACACACACATCTATTTATGAAGAAAAGGTATGACATAGAGATAAGAGACAGGTTCATTGTAGTAAGAAGGGTGTGATTAATTAGAAAGAAAGAAAAAATGAAAGAATAGAATGCTGGGAGAGTGATATCTGCATCTAATTATCTGCAGTGTCAATGAGTTTTACCTGCTCAAGTATGAGGGCTTTACTTTTGTCTTTAGTAGCGCATGATTTTCGTGTTCCTTGAGCTATTTCCTTGTCACTTCCTTCGACCTTATTAATCCCACTGAATAGCAGGGTCGGCCGCTTGAGTCAACTTCCTCCACTTGTTCTTATCCCTTGCATCTCCCTCCTCCAATCCAACTTCAACCATATCCCTCCCCACCACGTCCATCCATCTAATCCGCTGGCACCCCACACTCCTTCTCCCTATCACTGGCATGTTCTTAGCTCTCCTGATTGGTTCCTCCTCCCTTCTTTTTACTACCTGGCCATAGTATCTCAGACGAGCTTCCCTAGCCTTCTCTATGACATTACAAATTCCTCACATTCTTCTTATATCTCGACTCTCCCTCCTCTCCAGTAATGATATTCCAGCAATCCATCTAACCATCCTCATTTCTGTTCTCTTCAACAGTCCCTTCTCTCTCCTCCTAAGTAACCAAGCTTCTGCCCCATATAGCAGTATAGGCCTGACCACTGTCTTGTATATCTTCATTCTGAGTTTTTAACGGCATTTTCTTGTCTAAGATAACTCCAGTCACTTTTTTCCATTTTCGCCATGCTTCCCTCACTCTTTGTCTCACTGCGTTTTCAGTACCTCCCTCCTCTGTTAATACTGATCCCAAGTAGTTAAACTCACTACTCTGACTTAGCACTGTACCATCTTCCATTTGGAGGCTTACCTCTTCCTGACCTCCTTTACTACTAACCATTAGCTCTATCTTTCCTGGGTTTACTTTCAATCCTTTCTTTTCGAGGGCCCTTTTCCATGCTAAAAACCTTTCTTGCAGTTCATCTTCTGTGTCTGCTATAATGACTTAATCATCGGCAAACATCTGAACGGACTCAGAGCTGATCCCTGATGGAGGCCAACCTCTAAAGGGAATGCCTCAGTCTCCCCAAACTTTGTCTGTACGGTGGTTCCTGCCCTCTCATACATCATCTTCACTATTATTACTAATTTCTCTGGTACTCCTCTTTTTCTCAAACACCAATACACCACTCTTCTCGGTACCCCATCATACGCCTTTTCAAGATCCACAAAACACATGTACACTTTTCTGTTTCCTTCTAAATACTTTTCTTGGACTTGACGTACTATAAAATTGCATCCACTGTGCTCTTTCCTTTCATAAATCCAAACTGCTGTTCATGTATATCTATTAAGATTCTCAACCTTCTTTTTACTAATCTTTCTAATATCTTAAATACATGCTCCAAAAGCTTTATCCCCCTGTAGTTCAAACAATCTAACACGTCTCCTTTGTGTTTATATATTTTAATCATCCAAATATCATTCCAGTCAATTGGCATTTCCTCTACATCCCAGATCTTATCCAACAGTGTATGCACCCACTCTTTTACTAGATTTACCAAGGCTTTAATCATTTCTATTGTTACTTCTGACTTTCCTGCAGCTTTATTTGATTTTATTTTCTTTATAGCATTTTCTATTTCACTGTCTCTGATGTTTGCTATCGGTCCTTCTACTGGAGGGACATTTTCTAGTTCTTCACAGTATATATATATATATATATATATATATATATATATATATATATATATATATATATATATATATATATATATATATATATATATATATATATATATGTATATATATATATATATATATATATATATATATATATATATATATTGCTCCGGTTTTCCGTCACGGACTCCCATTTCTACCAAGGGCTAGGTCGGTTGCCTTCTTGCGAAGGACTTGTTTTGGCAGATGAAATCGTTACCCCGAGTGCATGCCCTTGCTAACCTCGACCTGACGCCTCAGAGTCGCGGACGCTACCGCTTGAGCCAAAGCGACTATATATATATATATATATATATATATATATATATATATATATATATATATATATATATATATATATATATATATATATATACATATATATATATATATATATATATATATATATATATATATATATATATATATATATATATATACATATATATATATATATATATATATATATATATATATATATATATATATATATATATATATATTATATATATATATATATATATATATATATATATATATATATATATATATATATATATATATATATATATATATATATATATATATATATATATATATATATGCATGTATGTATGTAGCAAAATCTTTAAATTAGCATTATCTGTTTGTCTATATATTTATTCATCTATCTGCATCATTGTATTTATATATATATATATATATATATATATATATATATATATATATATATATATATATATATATATATATATATATATGAAGATTATTCAACATGAAGCAAAAAATGCAAAGAAATAAAACCCAGTCGCAATATATAGTACATCTTCGCTTCGTTTTCTGTTTTATTTAAAGGCCTTTTTTTTGCTTTATATTGTGCTGCAACATAAAAGTTCATTTTGCATAACACTATATACATACATACATGCAAAGGGGAGATAAAGAAGATAATAACAGAAGATCAGGGGACAGAGCCTCATTAAGATTGTTATACACATATGCTGATGGATTAGCTGGTAAGGCAGTAGAATTAAAAGATAGGCTTCACAATAGTAAGGCAGATATAGTAGCAGTTACAGAGACTAAATTGAGTTAGGACATATATAGTGTCACAGTTTTTCCTAAGGGCTTCAGAATATTAAGGGTTGAAAGATTTGAGAGGACTGGTGGAGGGATAGCACTGCCCATAAGTGAAAGGATTCAGGTTGAAGAAATAAACTTGGCTATAGAGTGAGTTCAAGGATTTTTTATTGCTCTCATAAATACTGGATCGGAGGGCATTATGATAACTGTTGTATATAACCCACCAAGGAGCCAACATAGGCTAGAAGTTTACAAGGAAAGTCATATAGGTACTATTGAAGTCATAAACTCAGTTGTTAACATAGCACGAGAGAGAAAACTTAGGACTTTGAGTATGGGAGACTTTAATCATAAAGAGAAAGATTGGATAAATCTTGACCCACACAGTGGTGAGGACTCATTATGGGGCAAGATTCCCAGATTGCGCACAAGGGAATTTCCTACACCAACATGTAATGGAACCAACGAGGGCCATGGGTGGGAATGAGTCATCACTACTTGATATAGAATTCACAGATAACGTGTTGGATATTGAAAAAAATGAGTATGAACCACCAATTGGAATGAGTGACTACTGTGTCTTGCTGATGGAGTATATCATTGAAGATATTCTGCCTGAGAGTAGAGGCACTGAGGACATGAGGAGGAACTATCCGAAAGGAGATGACATCAAAATGAATGAGCTTTTTGCAGTTATTGATTGGAGAACCTTATTTCACAAAAAAAAATATGTACAAGAAATGTACGATATCATTTGTGAGAAATATGGGAAGATAGTAGATTGCTGCATACCTGTCACCAAAGTAGGTGTAATTCATGCCAGTGAAAAATGGTTTGATAATGAGTGCAAAAGAGCTAAGGAGTAGAGAGACAAATGATGGAAAAGGTATAGGAGGAGAAAAAACATAAATGCCTGGCAAACCTGCAAAAGAGCAAGAAATGGTTACCTAAGTAAAAGAAGAGAGGAAGAGAGAGACTATGAAAGGGACATCACCAGAAAGGCTAAAGAATATCCCAAGCTTTTCCACAGCTTTATCAGAGGAAAACTGAAGGTAAAAGAACAGGTTTTAAGGCTTAAGAGAGTGGATGGAAGCATCACTGAGACAGATGAAGAGATCTGCAAAGAACTGAACAAAGAGTTTCAGTCATTATTTATAGTAGAAAATGACCCACCCCCTCAGAGTGCAGAGATAGAAGCTCATGATATAATCCACAGAGGTATGCAAAGACCTGATGGAGTTAGATGTCCATAAAGCTACAGGTCCTGATGATATATCCCCTCATGTACTTAAGGATACCTGTCTTCAAAAAGGGAAGGAGGGATGCAGCTCTAATCTATAGACCAGTTTCCTTGACCAACATGGTTTGCAAAGTTATGGAGAAACTACTAAGGATATATATCTCTCTTCACTTGGAATCCGACAGCTTTTTGTCAGTGAGGCAACATAGTTTCAGAAAAGGAAGATCAACAGTAACAAACTTATTAGAATTTTATGATGAGGTAAGCTGAATTTTACAGGAAAGAGAGGGCTGGGCAGATTGCATATTCCAAGACTTCCAGAAAACATTTGACACTGTTCCACACGGGAGACTTATTAGGAAGCTGCAAGCAATGGCTAGAATAGGTGGAAATGACTTGGAATGGATAAAAACTTACTAAGAAGGAAGGGATCAGAGGGTTAGAGTAAGACACTCAGTGTCTGAAGGTAGAGGAGTTAGTAGTGGAGTTCTACAGGGTTCAGCTTAGAGCCACTTTTGTTCCTTGTAAATGTAAATGACAAACCAGAGTCTGTACATTCATTCATAAATATGTTTACAGATGAAGCAAAGATTATGAAGAAAGTAAGAAACGAGAACAATGGTAGAGAACTTTAGGGATATCTAAATAGTCTCCATGAGTGGTCAGAAAAGTGGCAAATGAAATTCAATACTTCAGAATGTAAGGTAATGAGAATGGGTACAAGCTTGACTACTTAGTGGCAGGAGTACAACTTCAAGACACAGATAATGAGAGAGATCTGGGAGTAAACATACTGGAAGATTTGTCTCCAGAAATACATATAAATGGCATAGTAAGGACAGCATATGCTTTCTTATCAAATGTAAGGGTAGCAAATGTTCACAAATATTTATGTAACCTATATGAGGCCAAAACTTGAATATGCAGCCCCCTTTTGGAATCCGCACTTGAAAAAGCACGTAGCTAAGCTTGAAAAAATTCAAAGCCATTCCACGAAACTGGTGCCAGATATTCGCAATCTCAGTTATGATGAGAAGCTGAGGGAATTAGACTTACCATCACTCGAAGCTAGAAGATTGAGGGGGGATATGTAGACAGTCTTTAAATTTTTTCGTTGTTATGATAGAGTGGATAGGAATCGATATTTTGATATGGCTGGCTCTAGAACTAGAGGTCATAATTTGAAGCTTCGTAAGAAAACTTCTTTGCAGGTTGTAAGGAAGTACTTTTTCAGTGTAAGAGTAGTTGATAATTGGAATTCGCTAAGCGAAGAGGTAGCAAATGCTATCTCAAGCCATAGTGTTAAGGACGGGTATGATAAGTATCACTAGGTACAAAATGGAGTCGATCAGGAGACGGGAATATACGAGCTTTGGGCTCTTTCCCGTAAGCACAATTAGGCAATTAAAATTAGGTAATCACACACACACACACACACACACACACATACACACACACACACACACACACACACACACACACACACACACACACACACACATATATATATATATATATATATATATATATATATATATATATATATATATATATATATATATATATATATATATATATATATATATATATATATATATATATATATATATATATATATATATATATATATATATATATATATATATATATATACATACATACATACATACATACATACATACAGACATACACACACACACACATATATATATATAACCAAATAAGGAATATAAATACAGTCACCATTTCCCCCCTCAATCTTCTGGGTTCTAGTGATGGTAAGTCTAATTTCCTCAGGGTCTCATCATAACTGAGATTGCGTTTTTCTGGTAACAGAGACTTGGCATGTCTTTGAACTTTTTCAAGCTTAACTACGTGCTTTTTCAAGTGCGAATTCTATAAGAGAACTCCATATTCAAGCTTCGGCCTCATATAAGTTACAAAATATTTCTGAACATTTCCTTGTCCATGTACCTGAAGGCTACCCTTACATTTGCTAAGAGAGCATATGCTTCCCTTACTATGCCATTCATATGCATTTTTGGACACAAATCGGCCAGTATGTTTACTCCTAGATCTCTCTCATTCCCTGTCTCTACAAGTTTTACTCCTATAACCGAGTAGTTAAGCGTGGACCTTCTTGCACTTGTACCCATTCTCATTACCTTACATTTTGAAGTATTGACTTTCATTAGCCACATTACTAAGCACTCATGCAGGCTATTTAGATCTTCCTGAAGCTCTCTCTTCATTGTTTTCGTATCTTACTTTTTTCACAATCTTTGCATCATCTGCAATCATATTCATTAATGAATTTACAGACTCTGGTAGGTCATTTGCATATACAATGAGCAAAATTGGCCCTAAAACTGAGTCCTCAGTAACTCCACTACTACCTCTTCTCCATTCAGACACTGATTGTCTTACACTAACCCTCTGTTCCCGTCCTTTAAAGTAAGTTTTTATCCATCCCAAGACATTTCCATCTATTCTCGCCATTGCTTGCAACTTCTTAATAAGTCTCCTTTCTGGGGCCGTGTCAAATGCTTTCTGGAAGTCTAAGAATATGAAATCTGCCCAGCCCTCCCTCTCCTGTATGAGCTGGCTTACCTGTATGTATGTATGTATGTATGTATGTATGTATGTATGTATGTATGTATGTATGTATGTATGTATGTATGTATGTATGTATGTATGTATGTATGTATGTATGTATGTATGTATGTATGTATGTATGTATGTATGTATGTATGTATGTATGTATGTATGTATGTATGTATGTATGTATGTATGTATGTATGTTGCGCTTGTTTCCAGTATCTTGGAATCTCCCCTGACTCCAGCGACTTTTTAAATATGATACTTAGTGCTCTGATATTCTTAAGTACATAAAGGGCTATATTATCACAACCTGTAGCTTTAAGGACATCGAACTCCATCAGCACTCTCTGTGGCTGAAAGGATGATGTTCTCTGTTACTGGCCCATGAACTTCTATTTCTGCAATTCGAGGGGGTGGAGTATTTTCTCCAGTAAATGCTGACTGAAACTCCTTGTTCAATTCTTTGCAGATCTCTTCATCTGTCTCAGTGATGCTTCCATCCGCTCTCTAAAGCTTTAAAACCTGTTCTCTAACCTTCAGTTTTCCTCTGATAAAGCTGTGGAAAAGTTTGGGATTTTCTTTAGTCTTCCTGGTGATATTCCTATCATAGTCTCTCTCTGCCTCTCTTCTTTTACTTAGTTAATCATTTCTTGTTTTTTTATGTCTGCCAGGCATTTATGTTTTTTTTCCTATACCTTTTCCAGTACCCAACATGAAAATTTGTGTAACTTCCTCTATGACTTCCCATGGGATGACTTCTGCTATTGGTCCTGCAACCCTGATCAGGTAGCCCTAAAAGTTGTCAAGATTATACCCTCAGGAATGGAGGCGTACATCCCCTCCTCTGTGAAAAAGTTTTCTGGCTATTCTGGCCAGGGATCGGGCACACCGATCATACCAAGCCTCTCCTTCTGATTTGACTCGCTCTGCTTTTATTGTAGCTAGGAATTTAAGTACTGGTCAGATTCGAAGGTTTAAGGCTTCCTTTATAAGAAGGAAAGTTGATGATCTTAACTCCTCTCCCACTGACAAATGTTTCTGATCCTTAGCTAAAAACCTCTCTAAAAACTTTTGTAACTCAAGCTTTCCCCCTCTCATTTATCTTGATAGTTCTAAAGCATGTACTCCCACTGACAAAGCTACTCTCTTTCTCTCTCTTTTTTATTCCAGCTCTTCTATAATCGATTCCAGTGCACCTGTTCCTCAATCTTTACCCCTCTCTAACCCTATGCAATGCCTTATCCTTTCTTCACGTAGAGTTCATAAGGTTCTTTGCTCGATAAGGACGAACAATGTATCCGCTTTGCTATCATTTTTGCTTCATTCTCTCAACCAGTATCTATCCTTCATCTTGAAAGCATGCTCTAGTGAAACCTGTTCCAAAGAAGGATGACCTCTCTATTCCTTCAAACTACTAACCTATTGCCCTAACCTCTTCTAATGCTAAAGTTTTCAAAACTTTGCTCAATGCTTACTTCCTGAAATGTCTTGAATCAAACTCATTTATCTCCGATCACCAGTACGGCTTCTGCAAGGCAAGATCCACTGGTGACCTCCTGTCCTATCTTACTCATGTATGATAATCTTTTCTGAGGAACTATGGGGAATCCTTTGTCATGGCCCTTGATATCTCTAAGGCTTTTGACAGAGTCTGGCACAAGGCTCTGTTGACCAAACTCCCTGGCTTTAAATTTAACCTTTCTTTCTTTTCTCTGATTACCAGTTTTCTTTCTGACCATTTTATATCTGTGGTTGTTGACGGTGCAACATCTATCCCATTCCCTGTTACCAATAGTAATCCACAAGGCTCTGTTCTTTCACCTACTATGTTCCCTCTATTCATCAAAGATCTTCTTCAGTCCCCATCTTCCTCTTTTCTTCACGCTTTTGCCGACGATTCTACTCTTCATTCTTTTCTCTGCATTTTCTTCACAACCTTCATCTCCTACTTGCAACCAGTCTTTTATCTCTCTCTCTTCTACTCTCAACTCCAATTCGAAGAGGGCATCTAAGTGGGGCAGCCAAAATTTAGTTAAATTTAATACCTCCAAGTCAGTTTCTGGCTATGTCTTTATCTTCTTCTCCTCCTGATAGCCCTATTGTCTTCAAATATAGGGAAATTTATCCTCTTAATTATATTAAGATATTTGGAATCCAAATAGCTTCTAACCTGTCTTGAAGGAATCTCATAATCCAAATTTCTAAAAATGCATCCAAAAATTGGGGGTTTTGTTTCGTTTTCGTCATTACTTTGAGTCTTTACAGTTACTTAAAATCTATAAAGGTCTTATTCATCCATGCTTAGAATACTGCTCGCACAGCTGAGGTGCTTCTTCTTATACTTATCCCCTTGAAAGGGCTGAATCTAAGGCAGTCAAACTCATTAATGGTTTTTCTCTTTCTTCTAATCTGGATGATCTTTTTCTTCGCTGTAAGGTATCATCCTTTTCTATTTTCTATCGCTGCTACTTCCATCGCTGCTCTGATAACTTGGCGAGTTGTATCCCTCCCCACTGCCAAGGCGGGTAACACTCACCAAAAGGCTTATCTCACAGGTACTATGTAGAGATTTGTAACTTGCGGACTTGACGGTGCTGCGACTGCTTCTTCCCATCTACCTCCAGACTTTGGAACTTTCTCCATCCTCCTGTCTTTCCTAATTCTTGTAACCTATCTTCCTTCAAAAAGCAGATCTGTCGTTATTTCATGGCCTAATCCTGAAATATCTCTAAATCCTCAGTATTTTGACTATTCTTTCAATCTGTCCTTTTCCATTATGTATCATTACGACATCTCTGCCTTCTCCATAACATTTTCTTTTCCTTCGTCTTAATGTTTTCTTCGTGTCCGGGCTTTTAGTGATGAGGGCAGTTTTCTTGTCTGTCCCGGTGTCACACTCAAAGAAAAGTCTGTCTGTCTGTCTGTATGTTTGTTTGTTTGTCTGTATGTATATAAATACCTAATCGTGCTTACGGAAGAGAGTTCCAAGCTCGCAACTTCTCGTCTCCTGGTCGGTTCCATTATGTTCTTAGTGATACTTATCATACTTGTCCTTAAAACTATGGATTGAGATAGTATTAACTACCTCCTCGTTTAGTGAATTCCAATTATCAAGTGCTCTTACATTAAAAAAAAAGTATTTCCTTACATCCTGCAAAGAAGTTTTCTTACGGAGCCTCAATTTATGACCTCTATTTCCAGTGCCAGCCATATCAAAATATCGATCCCTATCCACTCTGTCATAACCACGAAGGAATTTAAAAACAGTCACAATACCCCCCTCATTCTTCTTGCTTCGAGTTATGGTAAATGTAATTCCCTCTGCATCTCATCATAACTGAGTTTGTGTATTTCTGGCACCAGTTTTGTGGCATGTTAAAGCTTTGGCCTCACGTAAGTTACATATATATTTATGAAACATTTCCTTGTCCATGTGCATGAGGGCTACCTTTACATTTGTTAAGAAAGCATATGCTCCCCTTACTATGCTATAATTTTGCATATCTGGAGACAAATTTATCAGTATGTTTTCTCCTAGATCTCTCTCATTCTCTGTCTCTTGAAGTTCTTCCCCTGCCATTGAGTAGTCAAGCTTGGGCCTTCTTGCACGTGCACCCTTTCTCATTACCTTACATTTTGAAGTAATAAATTTCATTAGCCACTTTTCTAACCTCTCATACAACTATTTAGGTCTTCCTGAAGTTCTCTTCCATTGTACTTGTTTCTTTCATTATTCACAATTTTTGCATCATCTGCAAACATATTTGTGAATGAATTTACAGACTCTGGTAGGTCATTTGTATATACAATGAACAAAATTGACCCTAAAACTGAACCCTGTTTCACTCCACTACTAACTCTTCTCCATTCAGACACTTAGTGTCTTATTCTAACCCTCTGTTCTCTTCCTTCTAAGTAAGTTTTTATCCAAGCCAAGACATTTACACCTATCTTCGCCATTGCTTGCAACTTCTTAATGAGTCTCCTTTCTGGGGCCGTGTCAAATGCTTTCTGGAAGTCTAAGAATATGAAATCTGCCCAGCCCTCCCTCTCCTGTAAGAGTCGGCTTACCTGTATGTATGTATGTATGTATGTATGTATGTATGTATGTATGTATGTATGTATGTATGTATGTATGTATGTATGTATGTGCTTGCCTAATTGTGTTTTCGGGAAAGAGTACAAAGCTCGTATCTTCCCGTCTCCTGATCGGTTCCATTTTATACTTAGTGATACTTATCATACCTGTCCTTAAAACTAAGGATTGAGATAGCATTAACTACCTCCTCGCTTAGCGAATTCCAATTATCAACTACTCTTACACTGAAAAAGTATTTCCTTACATCCTGCAAAGAAGTTTTCTTACGAAGCTTCAAACTATAACCTCTAGTTCAAGAGCCTGCCATATCAAAATATCGATCCCTATACACTCTATCATAACCATGAAGGAATTTGAAGACTGTCACCATATCCCCCCCTCAATCTTCTAGCTTCGAGTGATGGTAAGTCTAATTCCCTCAGCCTCTCATCATAACTGAGATTGCGTATTTCTGGCACCAGTTTCGTGGCATGTCTTTGAAGTTTTTCAAGCTTAGCTATGTGCTTTTTCAAGTGCGGATTCCAAAAGGGGGCTGCATATTCGAGTTTTGGCCTCACATAGGTTACATAAATATTTCTGAACATTTCCTTGTCCATGTGCCTGAAGGCTACCCTTACATTTGATAAGAATGCATATGCTGCCCTTACTATGCCATTTATATGTATTTCTGGAGACAAATCTGCCAGTATGTTTACTCCTAGATCTCTCTCATTTTCTGTCTCTTGAAGTTGTACTCCAGCCACCGAGTAGTCAAGCTTGGGCCTTCTTGCACTTGTACCCATTCTCATTACCTTACATTTTGAAGTATTGAATTTCATTAGCCACTTTTCTGACCACTCATGCAGATTATTTAGATCCTCCTGAAGTTCTCTACCATTGTTCTCGTTTTTTACTTTCTTCACAATCTTTGCATCATCTGCAAACATATTCATGAATGAATTTACAGACTCTGATAGGTCATTTACATATACAAGGAACAAAAGTGGCCCTAAAACTGAACCCTGTGGAACTCCACTACTAACTCTTCTCCATTCATGTATGTATGTGATTACCTAATTGTGTTTATGGGAAAGAGCCCAAAGCTCGTATCTTCCCGTCTCCTGATCGGTTCCATTTTATACTTAGTGATACTTATCATACCTGTCCTTAAAACTATGGATTGAGATAGCATTAACTACCTCCTCGCTTAGCCAATTCCAATTATCAACTACTCTTACACTGAAAAAGTATTTCCTTACATCCTGCAAAGAAGTTTTCTTACGAAGCTTCAAACTATGACCTCTAGTTCTAGAGCCAGCCATATCAAAATATCGATCCCTATCCACTCTATCATAACCATGAAGGAATTTAAAGACTGTCACCATATCCCCCCTCACTCTTCTAGCTTCGAGTGATGGTAAGTCTAATTCCCTCAGCCTCTCTTCATAACTGAGATTGCGTATTTCTGGCACCAGTTTCGTGGCATGTCTTTGAAGTTTTTCAAGCTTAGCTATGTGCTTTTTCAAGTGCGGATTCCAAAAGGGGGCTGCATATTCGAGTTTTGGCCTCACATAGGTTACATAAATATTTCTGAACATTTCCTTGTCCATGTGCCTGAAGGCTACCCTTACATTTGATAAGAATGCATATGCTGCCCTTACTATGCCATTTATATGTATTTCTGGAGACAAATCTGCCAGTATGTTTACTCCTAGATCTCTCTCATTTTCTGTCTCTTGAAGTTGTACTCCAGCCACCGAGTAGTCAAGCTTGGGCCTTCTTGCACTTGTACCCATTCTCATTACCTTACATTTTGAAGTATTGAATTTCAATAGCCACTTTTCTGACCACTCATGCAGATTATTTAGATCCTCCTGAAGTTCTCTACCATTGTTCTCGTTTTTTACTTTCTTCACAATCTTTGCATCATCTGCAAACATATTCATGAATGAATTTACAGACTCTGGTAGGTCATTTACATACACAAGGAACAATAGTGGCCCTAAAACTGAACCCTGTGGAACTCCACTACTAACTCTTCTCCATTCATGTATGTATGTGATTACCTAATTGTGTTTATGGGAAAGAGCCCAAAGCTCGTATCTTCCCGTCTCCTGATCGGTTCCATTTTATACTTAGTGATACTTATCATACCTGTCCTTAAAACTATGGATTGAGATAGCATCATCTACCTCCTCGCTTAGCGAATTCCAATTATCAACTACTCTTACACTGAAAAAGTATTTCCTTACATCCTGCATAGAAGTTTTCTTACGAAGCTTCAAACTATGACCTCTAGTTCTAGAGCCAGCCATATTAAAATATCGATCCCTATCCACTCTATCATAACCATGATGTATGCATGTGTACTGGCTTTTAAATAATTCCATTTAAAACTATGGAATTAAGCTGTATAGGAGGGTCAAATAGGAATACAAATATTCCTGCCTTGCCATTTGCATAGTGAAAGCAAAAGAAAAGTAACATATTTATTTATATAGAAAATACTCATATATGTAATAAATATTTATTAGCAATATACAGACTTAAAAAACAGAAACTTAAAATCTCTATATACAGTTATGTAGACTTGATATTGGTATGTCCTTCTTTAAGTTATATCTCGAAGGAGTGATTTGTACACCATGGGCATCACAGTAAAAAAGAGGAAGCTGTAAAATATGGAATGAATTAAATATGCATAAATTGCCACTCTTGATATATCAGCCACTGGGACATTTTATCTTTGTGGGATAATTTTTTGAGGCACACAGTACTCCAAGACACAATACGTTCAACATAGCAATAATCAGAAAGATAGTAAACCCTTATTAGGGACAGAGACTCTCTGGAATATGGCAGTTAGTAGTACTGACTGGAGGACAGTCATTTGTCATCATCAAAATACAATTGCCAGAAGCATTGCCCTCATTTTCTTGCCACCTGTATCTATCTGGACAATGTCGCAGTATATGGCGAAACTCTCCGGTTAGGGCATCTCGAATACACACGTAAAAATAACGGCAATTTGAGGGGTCGGGGTATCTGCCTTCTGCTTTACATACGAAACCTGGCCTTTCCCACTTGCAAGGATTCTCGCATTTTTGCTCCAGTTCGTTATACATGAGAACACGATTGTTGTAAGGACATTCGAACTCCTGCTGAAGCCAACCCCATTTAGTAATAATGCATGCGTAGTATTTGGAACAGTTTTCGGGGAGAGCGAAAACACCTTCTGTGGTGCAGGACGGTAAGCCATTTAAGCTACGGCACCTCAGTGTTCCCTCATCAAAAATGTGACCATCTGGGCAAATGTGCATTTTAGACTCTCCTGAATCATCACATATGAAAAACGCTTCTTGATTGTATTTATCCTGATAAAATACATTATTTGTTTTACATAAACATCCTCTGGGTTTCCCAGGGTAACAGACATGACCTTCGAAATTTTCACTATTATAGCAGAATTCTCCGGAGGCACACCTCTGAGGAAAAGCTTTCCCATCAATACAGTTCACAAGCGTCTTGCAATTGGCGCAAACATAGGAATTAGGCTTTCTCTCACAAAAGGGATCAAGAGAGGGAACATAAAGCATATTTCGTCCACCTGTAGCTGTTGCTGATTTGTTACAGCCCTGAAATATAATCAGAGTGTAGTAATGATAATAATAATTATTATTATTGATAACAATAAGAATAATGATAATAATAATAATAATAATAATAATAATAATAATAATAATAATAATAATAATAATAATAATAATAATAATAATAATAATAATAATAATAATAATATAAAATAATAAATAATAATAATAATAATAATAATAATAATAATAATAATATAATAATAATAATAATAATAATAATAATAATAATAATAATAATAATAATAATAACTATTATAATAATAATAATAATAATAATAATAATAATAATAATAATAATAATAATAATATATAATAATAATAATAATATTAATAATAACAATGATGATGATAATAATAATAATAAGAATAATAATAATAATAATAGTAATAATAACAATATTATTAATAATAATAATAATAATAATGATAATAATAACAATAATAATAATGATAATTATCATTATTATTATTATTATTATTATTATTATTATTATTATTATTATTATTATTATTATTATTATTATTATTATTATTACGATAAGGGAGGGGGGTAAAAGCTGACTAAATGGGGCAGAGCGGAGATACTGGGAATCCCCTTCTGTGTATTTTTTCATCCTATGAGTGATCAAGAGATGATAGGGTATTCTGGCAGGAGAGATCCAGCCAGAACCCTAGTAACTGAGTCTCTGAATGTCCGTGGTTGCGGTGTAAATGAAAGTAAGAGGGAGGTGACAGGGAGTATGTTTGCATTGATAAATATGGATATAGTTGCACTAGCAAAATTAAGTTAAAAAAGGAATTTTCAGGTGATATTTTGGAGTGTAGTAGATATTGTCTGGAGTTGAGAGAGGGAGAGGAAAAGAAGGAGAGGCTCTTTTAGTAAGTGAAGATATAAACAAGTGTGTGTTGGATTGGAAGGAAGCATCATCTAGAATAATAGTGGCCAAAATGAGGCTGGGATGAGAGTTTTGGGCGTTTGTGAGTGCATATGGCCCTGGCAGTGAAAGAAGTGAGGGAGAAAGAAGAGAAATTTGAATGAAATTAAACAAGTGTGTGGAAGACTTGGGAATAAATGTGAATGTGGTGTTGATGGGAGATTTGATTGCTAGAGTAGGGAATGAGTCAGTGGATGATATAATTGGGAAATATGGAGTACCTAATAGGAATGAGAGTGAATAGAAAACTATAGAAAACTGTAATGAGAGAGAGAGAGATATTGATTGCAAATACTGAATTTAAAAAGAAAGATGTGCACAAGTATACATGAGTCAGAATTGATAATGGAATAGTAGTGACAATACATTAATGGGTCATGTTGTAGTGGACAGGAGAGTGATTGGAAGAGACTTGGTTGTGATTGTACTGAGAGGAGCTAGTGGTGGAATATCTGATCATTATTTAGTGGAAAGTAGAGTAAGCATGGGGAAAAAGTGGAGAAAGAGGAGATGTGAGAGAGAAGAGAGGTGCTAAATGTGAGTGAATTTTAAAAGAAAGAGAAAGACTGTGAGTATAAGGCTAATCTGATGAATATGTGGAATGTAGTGAAAGAGATAGTTGAGAAGGGAGTGGAAAAAGAGTAGGGTTGTTTCAAGGGCGAAGTTATGAAGTGTGCTAAGGCAGTGTGCAGAAGGAGACTACCTGGCGAAAGTAAAAGGAAAGGTAGTGAATGATGGAATGAGAAGGTGAGAACAGTAGTGGCTGAAAAGATGCAGGCAATTGAGGTATGGTTGCAGGTAGGTAATGTAGAGGCATATGAAAGGTACTGTGCAAACAGGAGGTTAGCGAAGCTCATGGTGAGGGAGTTAAAGAGAGAAGCAGATGTAAGGTGAGGTAGATGCTTGTCTGAGAATTTTGAAAGGAATAAAAAGATGTTTTGGAAGGAAGTGAAAAGAGTGAAGAAAGGTGAATGTGGTAGGGAGGAGAGGGTGAAAGGAGCAGATGGGCAATTACTGTTAGATGAAATATTGGTGAGAGAGAGATGGTCTGAATATTTCAAGGACTTGCTATATGAGGAAAATGATAGAGGTAAAGAGTGTGGCTGTAGGAAACCAATGGAGAATACCAGTGTTAGGTGATGAGAATGATAGAGATATAACAAAAGAGGAGATATATTTGGCATTGATAGCATTGAAAGCTGGTAAAGCACTAGGTATAGATAGGAGTCATGTTTAATGCTTGTCAAAAGGTGGGGAGGCACTAGTAAAATGGATGGTTAGGGTGTTGAATGTATGTTTCAGGAAAAGGATGGTCTCAGTTGACTGGAGGAGTGCATGTGTAGGTCACTTTACAAAGGGAAAAGAGATAAGTGAAAGTGTAGTAGTTTTAGAGTATTTAATTTGTAGAGCGTTGTTGGTAAGGTATATGGAAGAGTGTTAATCGAGAGAATTAGGTAAGGTGCTGAGAAATTGATTGGGGAAAAAGAGAATGGCTTCAGGAAAGAGAGAGGATGCGTGGATCAGGTGTTTGTGGTAAGACAGGTGTCTGAGAAGTTCCTGGAGAAAGGTAGGGACACTTTTTGGGCTGTTATGGACTTAAATAAAGCATATGACAGGGTATACAGAAAGGGGTTGTGGAGTGTGTTGCAACAGTACGGAATAAGTGAAAGTTTCCTGAATGTGGTGAGGAGTTTTTACATGATTAAAATAGCATGTGTGAGAGTTGGGAGTGGTATGAGTGATTGGTTTGAGGTGAACGAAAGGCTACACTATGGTTGTGTATTGTCACCATGGTTGCTTAATGTGTATATGGATTTAGTGGTAAGGGAAGTAAATGAAAAAGTATTAGACAGAGGATTAAACTAGTGGTTGAGGAGGGAAGGTTGTGGAAAATGAATCATAAATGCTGGTGACTGATACTGAGAATGAATTGAATCATTAGGTGATTGAGAATTTTTGGGTGTATGAAAGAAGGATTTAGCGGGTGAGTATTGGTAAGAGTAAAGTTATGAGATGCACGAGGAGTGTTCATGTTGGCAGAGTCAACGTAGAAGCAAAATGGGGAGTTGCTTGAAGAAGCTGAGAGCTTTAAGTATTTGGAGTCGCATGTATCAAGGAGTGGACAAGTGGATCTAGAGGTAAGTCACAGAGTGAAGGAAGCTAGTAAATGTTTAGGTGGGTTGAAAAGTGTAATTAGAAATAGATATTTGGGAAATGAATGTAAAGAGAAGGATATATGAAGGTGTGATTGTGCCAACAGCATTGTATGGAGCAGAGACTTGGAGTGCAATATAGGATGAAAGGAACAAGTTGAATGTAATGGAAATGAGGTGTTTGAGAAGTATGACTGGTGTATCTAGAATTGATAGAGTAAGAAATGAGGATGTCTGACAGAGAACGAGTGTTGAAAGGAAGCTGTTGGATAGGTTAGATCAGAGAGTGTTGAGTTCGTTTGGACACATTTAAAGGATAAGTGATGAAAGAATAGTAGAAGTGATTGGAGTTAGGTCAAGAGGGAGACCTAGAATGATATGGATGGATGCGTGAAAAGGACATTGAATGCACGTGGAATGTGAGCAGAGCAGGGAAGAGTGCGTGCAAGAGATAGGAATGAGTGGAGGAAGATTGTGTATAGATGACGCAGCCCAAGGGGATTTCTCGCACCTACTAGCTCAGTGAACTGTGATGGACTAGCGCATGGGGAGTTGCCGTGTGATGAAGCAGTTGAGGTAAACCATCTGCGGCTGTCAGGCCTCATTGTAAAATAACCATGCCGACTTACCTTGTGGGTTACCCAAGTAGGGTGGCAGGGGGGGGGGAAACATGGAAGCCTTTTATCCTCAAGGAACTAAGAGGAGTGGTTGAGGTATGTGTGGAGCTTGGTGAATGCGCATCTCTTGGCTTAGCCACCCCCCTTACAAGGGGAAATGAGGCCATGTGTATTTGCATGTATGTATGTATGTATGTATTATTATTATTATTATTATTATTATTATTATTATTATTATTATTATTATTATTATTATTATTAGTATTATTATTATTATTATTATTATTATTATTATTATTATTATTATTATTATTATCTTTATTATTGTTATTATTATTATTATTATTATTATTATTATTATTATTATCATCATTATTATTATAATTACAATAATATCAAAAACAACAGCAACAGCAACAACAAAAGTAATAATAATAATAATAATAATAATAATAATAAGAAGAAGAAGAAGAAGAAGAAGAAGAAGAAGAAGAAGAAGAAGAAGAAGAAGAAGAAGAAGAAGAAGAAGAAGAAGAAGAAGAAGAAGAAGAAGAAGAAGAAGAAGAGAAGAATAATAATAATAATAATAATAATAATAATAATAATAATAATAATAATAATAATAATAATAATAATAATAATAATAATAATAATAATAATAACAAAATTATTAGAAATATCATCGCTGGTGTTAAACGCTACCATCCTTTTCTAACCCTCAAGATAAATACCCATTGTATAATGGGAATAAATGTTTTTGTTAAATGTTTGTTTGAATCCCTTAATTGCTATAAATGTGTATCAGTCTGTTTCTAATTGTGATGTCTGTCCTACTAACAGATGAAACATCACGACCACTTACACTGCAAACGCATGTCTCTGAGTACATTTAAGCCAGAATCCAAAAATATTAAAAGTTCGTTTTCCCTATTGGAAAGACACCCATCTCAAGTTTTAGCCTCTCATGTAGCTAATGTAAGCTTAGGGGAAAAAAAGGGGGGGGGATACTAGTTAGTCTCTCCTCGATTACTAACAGACATATATATGCTTGTCTTGCAATTCTTTTGTAGTTATGGATGTTTGTTCTAGTATGGTTGTTTGTTTTAGTTACGATGTATAGTGGGAAACCCGCTGCCGTCTTTGCAATAGAAGATGCTGATGGTGTGAGTTTGCTTGATGTTCCAGGTGCTTGAAGACAGGTTGTGGTTAGTGCTCGTGTTGAGGTTATGTTACTTTTGTTTTCTTCAGCTGAACTGAATTGTGTCCAGGAGGTGAAAATGGGTTAATCCTAATGATAACTTTGATTTCTGGACCAATGAAAGAGGATATTGGACTCATCCATACGGAAACTTATTTTACCACATCTTTACTTACACGAGAGAGAGAGAGAGAGAGAGAGAGAGAGAGAGAGAGAGAGAGAGAGAGAGAGAGAGAGAGAGAGAGAGAGAGAGAGAGAGAGAGAGAGAGAGAGAGAGAGAGAGAGAGAGAGAGAGAGAGAGAGAGAGTATTTGGAATGTTTCTTTGGAACAGCACATAAAAGGCACTAAAGGTAATATTTAAATACAGTTTATGACTCCAAAGTGGTTCAGTACAATAGTGATAAAATCCACTTGGCACATATATTGCCTGAGGCACTGCAGCAGGTACTCTGGCTTCTTTTGGGAGCCTTTATATTTGAAGTACTTCCATTGGCAAGTACTGTCACACATTCCGGTATCTACGTTAAAAACGGAAATAAGGCCGTTATTCGTGGAACATTTATGTTCAAGGGAAAGCCATCCTTTTTGGGTTGCTGTGCATGAGTAATAGACGCTGCAGTCGTCCGGTGAAGCAAATTTTCCTTGTTCGGTACAAAGATGGATTCCTCCCCCACTACGACACTGTAAGCTTTTTCTGTCAAATATAGAACCCTCAAGACAAAGGTGAATATCAATATCCCCTAAATGATTACAAGTAAAGAAAGAAAATTCACTGTATTTATCAGGGTATATGTCATTGTTATTATTGCAGGTACAGCCTTTCACTTTATCTGGATAGCAAATATGACTCCCGAAGGTAGTTTTTTCTATGCAGAACGTCCCAGGGCTGCAAGCATTAGAGTAAGCCACCCCATCGACGCAATTAATTATAGTTTTACAGTTAGCACATAGGTACTGGTTGGGTTTTATTTTGCAGAACTGATCATAGTAACCATTATGAGTGACTTGCAACTGTCTGCTGTTTTGTGATCGAGAACACCCCTGAAATAGAGAGAATGAGAAGGAAAACAATGGTGAAGGTCTCCTGTAGTAGGGTAAGATAGCTTACTGACAAGCATTATTGTAAGCTACAATTGTATCGAATTCACAACTCGGTAAAGTTGGTAAAGTCTATTTTGCCATTTATATCTCTCTGACAAGGAATTACTCATATTCGAATAAAACAATCTTTCGTCGTTATAGACTGGCGCTCTATACAGAGTGTTTGTACTAAGCTTCACTATGTTATCAAAACGCTGGAAGCTTGGCTGCATTATTTAGACTAAACGATAAAAATAGGTTAGTGTTAGCGAGAGAAATATACAAAACAAGTGAATTCTAAGAATTCGTTGTTGGGGAAGACAGTCGTGTTAGATTGATCAATTTCATGCCATGCATTTAATTTTTAATATAAAGCTTCTATTATATATTAATACATTCGGTGTTATTTTAGTTGCCAGAAAGAGACTTTCTCAGAATTCATTATATCATTAGTATCATCAACGCTTCTTTTACATCCATTCGTTTCATTTCCTGGTTTTTCTGAGCTTAAACTCAAAAACCCTTTCTGTTTCCTTCTCTTTCCCAATACACATTCATGTTTGTATCCCTCCTTTTTGCTCCCTGCGTAATATTCCTTTCTTCTTCAAAATACGCTCTTGACTTATCATTTCCCCTTTTCTACTAATCCTCTATATACTGGAATGTATTGTTTTCACTTATTATTTTGTTCTTCATTACGCCTGTGTTTAATATCTCGAAAATAAATGTCTTTCGATATCCCAGTCCCTTAGGTTTTTAATTTTTTTTTTTACTAAGCATAGTCATAACTCAACGCCATCTTTTTATTTTCTCCGATGATTGGCATACTCACCAGTTGAGAAAGTGAATGTCATCTACATTTGTTTCGCAGTTTCCAGCGACGATTGGCATACTCACCACTTGAGAAAGTGAATGTCACCTACATTTGTTTCGCAGTTTCCAGGTGTAAGATGTAAAGAAACCCTCTTCGTCAATACAGTATAACGTTTAAACTACCTGACATCAGTGCTTAAGAACAATTCCAACCATGACGAATATCTCCCGCTAATGTATAACGAAACCTGATATACATACATGTACGACCTCCCAATCTAACCTCTGAACCCCATTCCCCCACGAGATACTTATTTACTAACATAAACTTCAAATATATTTGAACACTAGCCAGAAACACTGATGGCAACCCAGGAGACACACAGTAGGAGGCAGCACCGTCCACAGACACATGCCCCCCCCCCCCAACACTTCATGCACTCCCTGGGAGCTCTGGCGGAAAACGCAGGCTTGGCTGAGTCGGAACTGTCTGGCCAGGCAGCTCTAGAGAACAACAACAACTAGAGCAACCATATGAACAGAGACAGATGTCTCATCAAGAACGATTAGCTTTCTTATTGACACCGACAGTGTGCATTTCAATAAATCAACACCCTTAGAAATTATGCAACCCCCTTTTGGAACTCCAGTGGCCCTATGAAACAATGAAACACTCACATACCCTTAAAATTCTGTTCGAGGAGTGTTTCTTATACTCAGCTTCATGAAATACTGACATGTTTCTGAGTACTGTATCTCTCCCTTTTCACAACATTTATAGAGTATTTATTATTATTATTATTATTATTATTATTATTATTATTATTATTATTATTATTATTATTGCTGTTGTTGTTGTTGTTATTATTATTATTATTATTATTATTATTATTATTATTATTATTATTATTATTATTATTATTATTATTATTATTATTATTATTATTATTATTAAAAGACCATTAGCAGACATCGAGTTAAGAAAAGAAACAGCGACAACATGCATTACAACTAGATATATGCGGCGGTGAAAATCCATTCTGCCGAGGAAAATATTGCGATGAGAGAGAGAGAGAGAGAGAGAGAGAGAGAGAGAGAGAGAGAGAGAGAGAGAGAGAGAGAGAGAGAGAGAGAGAGAGAGAGAGAGAGTAAATACCTGAATGTGTTGTTCATACATAGTGTTAGCAACAGTAAACAAACTATAAGTGGAATGTAAACATGCAAAATTTCTCTTGCACACAAAGTTGTTAAGGAATATATCAATAATTTCGATTATTACTTTGTGAAATTGCATCCCTGGTTGATGAGAAGAGGGTATAAGCACCTGTATACTCTTCGGGTCGTAACTGACGAATAAAAGAGACAGAGGAGCGAAGAGCTGGACGTATCTCCTTCCCTATATTATTCCTATGCTTCTTATTATATGTAAGAAGTGGTGGGAATGAACAGGGTGTGTTGAAGTCTTAACTCTTCTTATTTTTTGTTCAGTTGTGGCTACCCTGCTGGCTTCAGCGGGATACAGCGTTCTGGTGCCTAAAAGAATAGAAAAAAAATAAAGATCTTGCTCTTACCTTTATGAGTGTCTCATCGATACACCTCTGTAGATGTTGCGAGAAGGCCAGATTTGGAGAGCAGGAAAGATGAGTGGCTTTCAGGATTCCCATTTGCAAATCCATTCGACATTCCATATAAGCAGTACAGCTTCCAGCAATGGAGAAATTACCCTCTTTCTCACACACGGTCCTGAGTCATGTACTCAAATATTAGCTAAGTCCACAGAGATTTTTTAATGGAATTTGGAAAAAAAATATATTTCATAGGTGATAGAATTTTATCAGCAGATGGTCGGTGGAAAAGACAATATTGTCAAACTAAATTATGATTTTTCACTTATGAAAAAGACATACTTGAGGCGGAATTACGCACTATCTATTCTGCAATATATTATATTCATATTGTGTCAAGAAATAAAATTTCGACCAGAACGGGAGGGATTGCCAAACTCCTGTCCCTCTTTCCCTTTTAGATGCCTCCTTCGACAGATACACATAGAGGCATACGAGGGCCGAGTGTGTTCTCGTCCTAGAGTAGGGTCATCTTATATATACATACATACAGACACATGCACACACACACACAAATATATATATATATATATATATATATATATATATATATATATATATATATATATATATATATATATATATAGAGAGAGAGAGAGAGAGAGAGAGAGAGAGAGAGAGAGAGAGAGAGAGAGAGAGAGAGAGAGAGAGAGAGAGAGAGAGAGAGTACATCTTCGCTTCTTTTTGTGTTTTATTTATGGGCCTTTTTTTGCTTCATATATATATATATATATATATATATATATATATATATATATATATATATATATATATATATACATACACACACATACACGCACACACATACACATCCATGCTTATAACTGGCATATTACAGGCAGAATATGCTTTTCAAACATGAGGGTGGCGTTTAGGCACCTTGGGAAGGAAACATTCAGAAATATTTGTATGACTTATGTGAGGTCAAAGCTTGAATATAAAGCGTCGTCTTTAAATCTGCTCTTGAAAAAATATATTAATAAATAAAAAAAAAGCTTCTTCTTTTTCTTATTGCTTGAAATAATTTTGTATTGCTATTCATTCTTCAGAGCAAAGTAGTTGATTGTTCTTAACTTTGAATAAAATTCTCTTCGTATTATGAAGTGAGAAATTATATATCTCAATTTCTAGTTGTAGTTTACTAACTTTTGGACGAGATAGAAAATTTGTTTTGTATTACATTCTTTTAAGAAATGTAATATGCCTTGATCTATACTATGTGAGATATACTTATATCTAGCTAATGAAGCTATATATATATATATATATATATATATATATATATATATATATATATATATATATATATATATATATATATATATATATATATATATATATATATATATATATATATATATATATATATATATATATATATATATATATATATATATATTTATATATATATATATATATATATATATATATATATATATACATAGTATATATATATATATATATATATATATATATATATATATATATATATATATATATATATATATATATACAGACACACACACACACACACACACATACATATATACATACATATATACATACATACATGATTGGATAAATCTTGACCCACACAGTGGTGAGGACTCATTCAGGGCAAGATACCTAGATTGCGTACAAGGGAATTTCCTACACCAGCATGTAATGGAACCAACGAGGACCAGGGGTGGGGATGAGCCATCACTACTTGATATAGTATTCACAGATAACGTGTTGGATATTGAAAAAATTGAGTATGAACCACCAATTGGAAAGAGTGGCTACTGTGTGTTGTTGATGGAGCATATCATTGAAGATATTCTGCCTGAAAGTAGAGGCACTGAAAACATGAGGAGGAACTATCCGAAAGGAAATTACATCAAAATGAATGAGCTTTTTGCAGTTATTGACTGGAGAACCTTATATTAAAACAAGTCCGTACAAGAACCGTATGACATCTTTTGTGAGAAATATGGGAAGATAGTACATTGCTGCATACCTGTCACCAAAGTGGGTGCAATTTATGCCAGAGAGAAATGGTTTGATAATGATGGTAAAAGAGCTAAGGAGTGGAGAGACAAATGCTGGAAAAGGTATAGGAGGAGAAAAAACACAAATGCCTGGCAAACCTACAAAAGATCAAGAAATGATTACCTAAGTAAAGGAAGAGAGGCAGAGAAAGAATATGAAAGGGACATCACCAGGAAGGCTAAAGATAATCCCAGGCTTTTCCACAGCTTTATCAGAGAAAAACTGAAGGTAAAAGAACAGGTTTTAAAGCTTAAGAGAGTGGATGGAAGCATCACTGAGACGGACGAAGAGATCTGCAGAGAACTGAACAAGGAGTTTCAGTCAGAATGTACAGTAGAAAATACCCCACCCCATCAGATTGCAGAGATAGAAGCTCATGGGCCGGTATCAGAGAACATCAACCTATAAGCCACAGATGTATGCAAAGCGCTGATGGAGTTAGAGGTCCATAAAGCTACAGGTCCTGATGATATATCCCCTCATGTACTTAAAAAAATGCGCAAACTCAATATCAGTGGCACTAAGTATCATATCTAAAAAGTCACTGGAGTCAGGGGATATTCCAAGATGCTGGAAACAAGCAAACGTGATACCTATCTTAAAAAAGGGAAGGAGGGATACGGCTCTAAACTATAGACGAGTTTCCTTGACTAGCATAGTTTGCAAAGTTAGGGAGAAACTACTAAGGGAACATATCTCTCTTCACTTGGAATCCTTCAACTTTTTGTCAGTGAGACAACATGGCTTCAAAGAAGGTAGATCAACAGTAACAAACTTATTAGAGTTTTATGATGAGGTAAGCAGAATCTAATAGGAAAGAGAGGGCTGGGCAGATTGCATATTCTTAGACTTCCAGAAAGCATTTGACACTGTTCCACATGAGAGATTTATTATGAAGCTGCAAGCAATGGCTAGAATAGGTGGAAATGTCTTGGAATGGATAAAAACTTACTTAGAAGGAAGGGAACAGAGGGTTAGAGTAAGACACTCTGTGTCTGAATGGAGAAGAGTAAGTAGTGGGGTTCCACAGGGTTCAGTTTTAGGACCACTTTTGTTCCTTGTATATCTAAATGACCTATCAGAGTCTGCAAATTCATTCATGTATATGTTTGCAGATGATGCAAAGATTGTGAAGAATGTAAGAAACGAGAACAATGGTAGAGAACTTCTGGAAGATCTAAATAGTCTGCATGAGTGGTCAGAAAAGTGGCTAATGAAATTCAATACTTCAAAATGTAAGGTAATGAGAATGTGTACAAGTGCAAGAAGGCCCAAGCTTGACTACTCGGTGACAGGAGTACAACTTCAAGAGTCAGAAAATGAGAGAGATCTAGGAGTAAACATACTGGCAGATTTGTCTCCAGAAATACATATAAATGGCATAGTAAGGGCAGCATATGCTTTCTTATCAAATGTAAGGGTAGCCTTCAGGCACATGAACAAGGAAATGTTCAGAAATATTTATGTAACCTATGTGAGGCCAAAACTTGAATATGCAGCCCCCTTTTGGAATCCACACTTGAAAAAGCACGTAGCTAAGCTGGAAAAAGTTCAGAGACATGCCACGAAACTGGTGCCAGATACGCAATCTCAGCTATATTGAGAGGCTGAGGAAATTAGACTTACCTTCACTCGAAGCTAGAAGATTGAGGGGGGATATGGTGACAGTCTTTAGATTCCCTCATCGTTATGACAGAGTGGATAGGGATCGATATTTTGATATGACAGGCTCTAGAACTAGAGGTCATAATTGAAGCTTCGTAATTATGGGTGTAAAAGAGCTAAGGAGTGAAGAGACAAATGCTGGAAAAGGTATAGGAGGAGAAAAAACATAAATGCCTGGCAAACCTACAAAAGAGCAAGAAATGACTACCTAAGTAAAAGGAGAGAGGCAGAGAGAGACTATGAGAGGGACATCACCAGGAAGGCTAAAGAAAATCCCAAGCTTTTCCACAGCTTTATCAGAGCAAAACTGAAGGTAAAAGAACAGGTTTTAAGGCTAAAGAGAGCGGATGGAAGCATCACTGAGACGGATGAAGAGATCTGCAAAGAATTGAACAAGGAGTTTCAGTCAGTATTTACAGTAGAAAATACCCCACCCCCTCAGATTGCAGTGACAGAAGCTCAAGGGCCGGTATTAGAGAACATCAACCTTACAGCCACAGAGGTATGCAAAGCGCTGATGGATTTAGATGTTCATAAAGCTACAGGTCCCGATGACATATCCCCTCATGTGCTTAAAAAATGCACAAACACAATATCAGTGGCACTAAGTATCATATTCAAGGAGTCACTGGAGTCGGGGGAGATTCCAAGATGCTGGAAACAAGCAAATATGATACCTATCTTCAAAAAGGGAAGGAGGGATACGGCTCTGAACTATAGACCAGTTTCCTTGACCAGCATAGTTTGCAAAGTTATGGAGAAACTACTAAGGAAACATATCTCTCTTCACTTGGAATCCTTCAACTTTTTGTCAGTGAGGCAACATGGCTTCAGAGAAGGTAGATCAACAGTAACAAACTTATTAGAATTTTATGATGAGGTAAGCCAAATCTTACAGGAAAGAGAGGGCTGGGCAGATTGCATATTCCTAGACTTCCAGAAAGCGTTTGACACTGTTCCACATGGGAGACTTATTAGGAAGCTGCAATCAATGGCTAGAATAGGTGGAAATGTTTTGGAATGGATAAAAACTTACTTAGAAGGAAGGGAACAGAGGGTTAGAGTAAGACACTCAGTGTCTGAATGGAGAAGAGTTAGTAGTGGAGTTCCACAGGGTTCAGT
>JAXCGZ010013328.1:22500-30000 GCA_037179515.1 Halocaridina rubra | reverse complement strand
TTGAGTAATTAAATAAATACATAAAATACACATGTCAAAAGTAGTGAGTTAAGTTGCCAAGTAGCACAGCTGTCTTATTTTTTTTCTTTTTGCTTTGTTCACTCTTTTTTTTTTTGCATAAATTGAATTAGATTTAAAGTCTGATCCTGTGATAACATACCTTGGTTAACAAGTGATTAATATTGTTTTTATTCTGAAATGACCAGTTTAGAATTTAAGAAGAATATATAGTAGAAACGGGTGGGTGTCTCCTTAGATACAAATTCGAATTTTAATTCAAGTGGGCTTTTGCTTTGCACTTTTTTCTTCTCAAATTACCTAAATCAAATTTTAAGTTAGGATGCGTGTTATCAGAAAAGAGATAAACTGAGTAACTAAATAGTACTCATATGAAGATATAGAGATTCTGTGTGAAGCTTAAATAGAAACTTTTCTCTCTTTTTTTCTCTCTATATATTCTGTGAAAGGGAAAACATCAAAATGAGGCCATCTCTGTCCCTAACCCCTCATCCAATGGTCAGGGGAAGAGTGGTAGGGGATCTCTGGGGGATGTAGGAGGAGGAGGAGTGGCAGTTAGAAGATTGAAGCAAAACTCAAGGAATTGGAGATACCGCTAATAAACCTTGATGGTAAAATTTGGAATATGGATAGGGAAATGAAAGAGAATGAAACACTCAGAGAAGAAATAAGATTTTTGGAGGAAGTAGATGAAGCACAAGGGCTAGAAAGAAAAGAACTAGAAAAATGAATAAAGAATCTGGAAAGGGAAGAAAGTGAACTAGAAACCAGAGTTTCTAAACAAGAAGATGATAATAACAGCTGAATGCTAACTTGAATGAATTAAATGTTAGTTCACTGCTCAATTCTGAGAGAGACGAGATTGTACCTTGGAATGTCCTGATAAAAAGGAAAATATTGAACAGTTTAGAAAAGAGTCTCAGGAGCTGAGTATGGAACATGAACTTCCATTGCTGATTCACCTAAGGGGAATATGGCAGTAAAAGAGGCTGTAAGGGTGATTGCACTGGAAAAGGTACAAACAGTTGACTATAAAGTAACAGTAATAGAAATAATGAAAGACGTTGTGATGAAAAGGGCTAATCCACTGATTAAACAGGCACTTGATAAAGAGAAGACATTGGTAATCTCAGGCATAAACATATCCCAGGAGCCAACATAGCCGGGGTGACTTGAAGAAAATAATGCTAGGGTGTTAGAACTGATAAGGAAGCTTGGAGTAGTATGTGGTCCAAAGGATATTGTAAACATTCACCAACTAAATTCAAATTCTAGGGAGGGAAAACAAAGGCAAACAAAAGTAACCTTTGAGAAAGGGGACACATGTAGAGAAATACTAATGAGGAAAAAAGGCATAAAAGACCATCACGAATTCAAAACAGTGTTCATTAGACGATACAGAACACAGAATGGGATAGAAAGGATCAAAAACTTGCTGCAAGAGGCTGGAAAGTTGAATGACAAAAAAAAAATATGAAGAGAAGAAAAATTTTCATTTCAGAGTTCTTCCAGCCAAAGGGGGATAAAGAAGATAATGATAGGAGATCAGAGAATGGGACCTCATTAAGATTGTTATACACAAAAATGCTGATGAAACACTTAGGTAAGGCAGTAGAATTAAAAAGATGGGATTCACAACAGTAAGGCAGATATAGTGGCAATTACAGAGACTAAACTGAGTGAGGATATAATCAGTGTCACCGTTTTTCCTAAGGGCTTCAGGATATTAAGGGTTCAAAGATCTGAGAGGACTGGTGGAGGGTTAACAGTGCTCATAAGTGAAAGATTTCAAGTGAAGAAATAAACTTTGCTATAGAAGTGAGTTCAAGGAATTTCTTTTTACTTGCATAAATACTGGATCAGAGAGCATTATAATAACTGTTGTATCTAAGCCACCAAGGAACAAACATAGGCTAGAAGTTTTTGAGGAAAGTCATATAGGTACTATTGAAGCCATAAACTCAGTTGTTAACATTGCACTGGAGAGAAAATTATTATTATTCGATTCATTTCTACTGAGTGGAGAGTATTTACATTAGGATAATGATTATGGGAGATTTTAATCATAGAGAGATAGATTGGGTAAATCTTGACCCACTCAGTGGTGAGGACTCATTTAGGGCAAGATTCCGAGATTGCGTAGAAGGGAATCTCCTACAATAACATACACTGGAACCAACGTGGGCGAGGGGTGGGGATGAGCCATCGCTACTTGATCTAGAATTCACAGATAACGTGTTGGATATTGAAAAATTTGAGTATGAACCACCAATTCGAATGAGTGACCACAGTGTGTTGTTGATGGAGTATATCACTGAAGATGCTCTGCCTGAGAGTAGAGGCACTGAGAACACAAGGAGGAATTATCCAAAAGGAGATTGCATCAAAATTAATGAGCTTTTTGCTGTTATTGACTGGAGGACCTTATTTAACAACATATCTGTACAAGAAATGTACGACATCTTTTGTGAAAAGTATGGGAGGATAGTAGATTGCTGCATATCGTCACCTATATAAGAGTAATTCATGCCGGAGATAAAAGGATCAATAATGAGTATAAGAGAGCTAAGGAGTGGAGAGACAAATGCTGGAAAAGATATAGGAGGAGAAAAATCACAAATTCCTTGCAGACTTATAAAAGAGCAAGAAATGATTACCTGAATAAAAGAGTAGGGCAGAGAGAGACTATGAAGGGGATATCACCAGGAAGGCTAAAGAATATCTTAAGCTTTTCCACAGCATTATCAAAGAAAAACTGAAGGTAAAGGAGCAGGTTTTAAAGCTTAAGAAAGCGCATGGAAGCATCACTGAAATGGATGAACAGATCTGCAAAGAATTGAACAAAGTGTTTCAGTCAGTGTTGACAGTAGATAGAAGCTCATGGGCTGTTATGAGAGAGCATCATCTTTTCAGCCAAAGAGGTATGCAAAGCGCTGATGGAATAAGATGTCCATAAAGCTACAGGCCCTTATGATATATCCCCTTATGTACTTAAGAAATGTGCTAATTCAATATCAGCGGCACAAAGTATCATCTTTAAAAAGTCGCTTGAGTCAGGGGAGATTCCATGATGCTGGAAACAATCATATGTGATACCTATCTTCAAAAATGGGAAGGAGGGATATGGCTCTAAATTATAGTACTGTTTCCTTGACCAGCATAGCTTGCAAAGTTATAAAGATACTACTAAGGAAACATATTTCTCTTCACTCGGAATTCTTCAATTTTTCCTCAGTTAGACAACATGGCTTCAGAGAGGGTAGATCAACAGTAACAAACTTATTAGAGTTTTATGATGAGGTAAGCCCAATCTTACAAGAAAGAGAGGGCTGGGAAGATTGCATATCTCTAGACTTCCAGAAAGCAATTGACACTGTCTCACATGGGAGATATTAAGAAGCTGCAAACAATGTTAAAAATAGGTGGAAATATCTTGGAATGGATAAAAATATACTTAAAAGGAAGGGAACAGAGGGATAGAGTAAGACACTCAGTGTATGAATGGAGAAGAGTTAGTAGTGGAGTTCCACAGGGTTCAGTTTTAGGGCCAATTTTGTTCCTTGTATATATATATATATATATATATATATATATATATATATATATATATATATATATATATATATATATATATATATATATATATATATATATATATATATATATATATATATATATATATATATATATATATATATATATATATATATATATATATATATATATATATATATATATATATATATATATATATATATATATATATATATATATATATATATATATATATATATATATATATATATATATATATATATATAAATATATATATATATATATATGTATATATATATGTATATATATATATATATATATATATATATATATATATATATATATATATATATATATATATATATATATATATATATATATATATATGTATATATGTATGTATATATATATATATATATATATATATATATATATATATATATATATATATATATATATATATATATATATATATATATATATATATATATATATATGTATATATATATGTATGTATATATATATATATATATATATATATATATATATATATATATATATATATATATATATATATATATATATATATATGTATATATATATATATATATATATATATATATATGTATATATATATATATATATATATATATATATATATATATATATATATATATATATATATATATATATATATATATATATATATATATATATATATATATATATATATATATATATATATATATATATATATATATATATATATATATATATATATATATATGTATATATATATATATATATATATATATATATGTATATATATATATATATATATATATATATATATATATATATATATATATATATATATATATATATATATATATATATATATATATATATATATATATATATATATATATATATACATATAAATATGTATATATATATATATATATATATATATATATATATATATATATATATATATATATATATATATATATATATATATATATATATATATATATATATATATATATATATATATATATATATATATATATATATATATATATATATATATATATATATATATATATATATATATATATATATATATATATATATATATATATATATATATATATATATATATATATATATATATATATATATATATATATATATATATATATATATATATATATATATATATATATATATATATATATATATATATATATATATATATATATATATATATATATATATATATATATATATATATATATATATATATATATATATATATATATATATATATATATATATATATATATATATATATATATATATATATATATATATATATATATATATATATATATATATATATATATATATATATATATATATATATATATATATATATATATATATATATATATATATATATATATATATATATATATATATATATATATATATATGTATATATATATATATATATATATATATATATATATATATATATATATATATATATATATATATATATATATATATATATATATATATATGTATATATATATATATGTATATATATATATATATATATATATATATATATATATATATATATATATATATATATATATATATATATATATATATATATATATATATATACATATAAATATGTATATATGTATATATGTATATATATATATATATATATATATATATATATATATATATATATATATATATATATATATATATATATATATATATTAGTGGCCTACCAGAGTCTGTATATTCACTCATGAATATGTTTGCAGATGATACAAAGCTTGTGAAAAAAGTAAGAAATGAGAATAATGGTAGAGAATTTCTGGAAGATCTAAATAGTCTGCATGAGTGGTCAGAAAGGTGGCTTTTGAAATTCAATACTTCAAAATGTAAGGCAATAAAAATGGGTATAGGAGCAAGAAGTCCCAAGTTTGACTACTCAGTGGCAGGAGTAGAACTTCAAGAGACAGAGAATGAGAGAGATCTAGGAGTAAACATACTGGCAGATTTGTCTCCATAAATACATATTAATGGCATAGTAAGGGCAGCATATGCTTTCTTATCAAATGTAAAGGTAGCCTTCAGGCACATGGACAAGGAAATGTTCAGAAATATTTCTGTAACTTATGTGAGGCCAAAGCTTGAGTATGCAGCCCCTATTGAAATTCGCTTTGAAAAAAAAACACTTAGTTAAGCTGGAAAAAGTTCAAAGATATGCCATGAAACTGGTACAAGAAATACACAATCTCATTTATGAAGAGAGGCTGAGGGAAATAGACTTATCATCACTCGAAACTAGAAGATTGATGGGGGATATGGTGACAGTTTTTAAATTCCTTCATGGTTATGACAGAGTGAATAGGGATCGATATTTTGATATGGCTGGCACTAGAACTAGAGGTCATAGTTTGAAGCTTCGTAAGAAAACTTCTTTGCAGGAAGTACTTTTCTAGTGTCCGAGTAGTTTATAATTGGAATTCGCTAAGTAAGGAGGTAGTTACTGCGAACTCAGTCCATAGTTTTAAGGACAAGTATGCGAAGTATCACTAAGTACAAAATGGCACTGACCATGAGACGGAAGTTGCGAGCATGGGGCTCTTTCCCATAAGCACAAATAGGTAATTGCAATTTTCTTAAAGATATGGAGTTCGAGCTTTCGAAAGCTTCAAGGCTTGAAGCCTTCGAAAGCTCGAATTCCAAGTCTTCAATAAAATTGTGTCAAAGAATCATTTCTGGACGAGAGGAATGTTACTCTTCAACTGGGATATTCGATGCATAGTCTTTCTTCAAGTTGTTGTTCTGGTTTTACGTCACGGACTCCATTTGCTACCAAGAACTAGGACGGTTGCCTTCTTGTGAAGGACTTGCTTTGGTATATGTAATCGTTACCCTGAGTGTCTGCCCTTGCTAACCTCAGACCGTGACGGGGCACGAACCCTCGACCTGACGCCTAAAAGTCGCGGACGCTACCGCTTGAGTAACGGTGACTACCCATAGTCTTTCTTCAAGACCTGCATATATTTTGTAGTTTTCTCTGATGCCTTTTATGGATACTAAATATCAGGAGATTCCCTTCCTCCCATTCATATATATATATATATATATATATATATATATATATATATATATATATATATATATATATATATATATATATATATATATATATATATATATATATATATATATATATATATATATATATCTACCTTGGCTGTTTCCCCCTTTAATAAGGGGGGTAGCCGACATCAAGAAAGGAAAACAATAAGGGGATTACTTTGTTCTATGGGCAATGACGAGGAAGCTAGCGACCATTCAGATGGCACTGCTGGAGAGCCACAGCCCATCCTCCCGGCTCTTCCACAACCTGTGTCGCTTCACAACTGCCAACTCCTCCTACTGCCCCTACCACAGGGCTACCTCTGTAAGATGCAGCCCCGTGGTAACAGCAGATGCCCATCAGAGCTACGTCACAATCGCTCGCCACTCATTCCTATTCCTAGCACGCTCGCTTGCTTCCCTCACATCCAGCCTCCTATTATTCAGGGCTCTCCTTACTCCATCCATCCCTCCAAGCCTAGGCCTCCCTCTAGCATTTCTCCCATCAACTCTCGCATTCATCACCTTTTTCGGCAGCCTTTCATAATCCATCCTTTCCACATGGCCAAACCATCTCAGAACATTCATATCTACTCTGGCTGCAATTTCTCTCCTCACACACGTTCTTTCTCTCACCACTTTATTCCTAACCCTATCCAATCGAGATACACCAATCATACTCTTCAGGCATTTCATCTCAAACGCATTTAGTTTCCGTCTCTCACTTACTTTCATACCCCATAACTC
>JAXCGZ010013328.1:0-15000 GCA_037179515.1 Halocaridina rubra | reverse complement strand
AGCAGCAACTATTTGTCCAAAAGAAAACTATATATTTTGCCTTTGAAAGCTGTGAAGGAGGATGCATTTTTAAGATGCTCTGGAATATTGTTCCAGAGTGTTGGCCCTTTGATAGTGATCATCTTTGAAACTGCTTCTGTGTTTGTTCTGTGAATAAAGAGCTCACTGCTCTGTCTAGTGTTAGATCCCCTTATATCCCTGACTGTTTTTAAATCAAAAAGCCAGCTAGGATAATGATGGTTCAAAATTTTGAATACAAACACATAAATAGCATAAGCGACCTTATTTTCTGCCCCCAGACACCCAAGTTTATTGAGAGCTGGTGTGATGTGGTCATATTTTCTTATTCCTCCCAGGGCAACTCGAGCTGCAAAATTAATAAGCTTCTGTATTCTGTTTATCTGAATCTTAGTGGTAGCTCCCCAAACGGTTGTGCAGTAATTAATGTGACTTAGGGCTAGAGATTCAACAACAGTCATTCGAGTGGTAGTCTCAAAATTGTCTTTTATACGTGATAAGTACATTAATGTTCCTGTAACCTTTTTGCATACTTTATCTATGTGGGAATCAAACAACATGTAGTTATCAAAGTGAATTCCTAGGTTTTTGATATCCTTGCTAGGTGTGATAATATTGTCGCAAAAATTAATTGTCGTGTTTTCTGGAAGTTGTGCTATATGGAACCTAGAACCAATAAACAAGCATTGTGCTTTACTTTCGTTAATTAACACCCCAATTTCTTGAAAATAGGTTTTAATTTTTGACAGAGTGTTTTCTGCTCTTAAAGTTAGCTCTGGGAGATTATTAATATCACCACTAAGGAGTAGTTGAGTGTCATCTGCATATTGTACGAGTAGACAGTCCGAAATGAAAGAAGATGGATCATTTACGTAAATGGAGAAGAGGATAGGACCAAGTACTGAACCCTGTGGAACACCAAATGATACATTTTTTGGCATAGAGATAATGTTGTTAAGACGTATAGACTGTTAACGATTAGATAGATACTCGCTAAACAAGCTCGGATCAATATTTAGGTTAGTACATTTACTTAAAAGAATTTCATGGTTTACACTGTCGAAGGCTTTTGATAAGTCTAATAATACAAGCAGAGATATTTTTTTATATCTATATTATTATAGATACTATTCGTAACTTTGAGCAGTGCAGTTTCCGTCGAGGGTTTCGGTCTGAAACCATGTTGGTTAATAGATAATAGTCTATTTGACTCTAAATATGACATAAGTTGGCATGCAACAATTTTTTCTAATATTTTAGAGAAAATTGGTAGCAGGGAAATGGGACGATAGTTTGTCACATCTTCTCTGTCTCCCTTTTTATGCAGAGGTATTACATGTGATATTTTCCAAGAGTCAGGAAACTTTTTAGTAACAATGGAAGTGTTCATAATAGTTAGAATATGAGATACAATCATGGGTAGAGCATCTTTGATGAACTGAAATGGTATACCATCTGGACCATAAGAGCCAGACTTTCTTAGGCTCTTTATGGTAAGAATTAGGGTAGCACAATCGATAGGATTAATCTTGAAGTACTCTCTTGTGTTTACATTGGAAGAATTTTCATTTAAGCAATTACCCATATTCACTGAGTTGATGTTATCTTGTGTTGTCTCATAGGCATTTTTGCCAACGTTAGCTAAATAGTTACTAAAGTTTTCCGCTTTGTCTTTCAACTCCATAATATTTTCATAACTTTCTGAGGTACTCTTTTCATTTGGTATCATGCTTCTTATCACTTTCCATGTTGCTGCTGTGTCATGTCTAGAGTCATTAAATTATTTTTTATAAAAGTCTTTTTTACTTACATTGATGAGAGATCTGACACGTTTCTTTTCTGTTTTATAACGTTCTCGGAGAGTCATATCATATCTATTAATTTTTAGCTCTTTTTGTATTTGATTTCTGATTTGCATTGCCTCTTTGATGTCCTTAGTTAGCCAGGGGGCTGAGGGGCGGGTTATTTTTCTTGTTACAATGGGTGCACAACTATCTAAGCATTCAAGGAAGACTTTTGTTAGAATCATAACCTGCAAATCGACGTTATCTGTGTATTTAATTCTATTAAGTACTTTTGTGTTGTTGATTAATGTTTCACAAAAGATATTAGGGGAGTAATTCTTTAGACACTGGAATGTCTTGAAGAGAGGCTTCCTTTTGGGCTCGTTTATGTTTAGCATAGCAATGTTCAGCTCGTGGTCTGCAATTGGGCAGGGAACTACGTCCCAATAGCGTATACTTTCCACTTTATTTGTTATTATCAGATCTATAAGAGTCCTAGATTAGGGGTTATGCAGGTCGGTTTTGTCACTATTTGTGTTAACTTCACAGTGTTGATCACCCTTTTCATTTTGTTATCTGCTGAGAGCAAGTCATCATTAAAGTCACCAAGTATGTATATGGGTTTATGGTGCACACAGATATATCTGAATGTTTCTAGCAGATGATTGAATGAACTGGTAGGTGCTCTAGGGTGACGGTAAACACACCCTACAATGAAAGATGGAAGTTTTTGATACTGCACAGTGATCCATTAATCTTCGAGCTCTTCAGTTTTTTTCTAAACCTGTGGTTATTTCTGATGCACTAAGATAATTTATAACATAAATACAGACCCCACCCCCTCGGCCATGGTCATTGCGAAATATTTTAATCTCTGGGATATTCACATATTTATTTTCAGTTGTAGGAGGAAGCTAAGTTTCACATATACAGAGGATGTCTATGTTATAGTCTTTTGTTAACATTATTATTTCCTCAAAATGGGCGAGCAGGGACTGAGCGTTCACATGTACTAATGTTACATTCTTACCATGTTTCATTAGGGTGGTATCCATAGTCATAGTTGTAGATTGTTCTTGGGTTAGTCCATGACTTGCTTCGACTGTGTGATTCTGCTGGGAATTCATCATTGTAGTGTGTTCTGGGGTTAGCCCATGGATCCTGGTGTCTGTACGCGCCGTTGGATGGGGAACGCTGATTTGAGTACATGCCATGGTATGATCGGGCCTTCCCAAAGTTTGTATGCCTAGGTGAGTGTCTAGGGTTGTAAGAGCCAGCTCTCCAGGAGAAGTCTCTTGTGCGTGGATGGCGATAAGAGAGGTTTGTATCGTGTCTCTTTCTGTAGTCTCGAGGATAGGAGATTGTTTCATAAGCTCTTTGCTGTTTATTTTGGTATGACTGTAGTTTGGGATATTTTGTAGAATACCCAGGTTGTGTCCATTGTTTGCCCCCACGAAATGGCTGGGCAATTGTGCCTGTAGGCCATTGATTCAGTTTGTAAGGCACATATTCAAATCCTTTTGATATCGTTATTGCAAAGGACACCCAATTTGGTTTGCGAGAAAGCTCCTTAATCAAGACTTCTTCAGAGGGAATGCCTTGATTTGTCAATATATTACGTAGCTCTTTCTCAAAGGGGTTGCCAGGAATGTGAATATATATTTGAGCTGTAACATTTGCACTTGCATTATTGGGTAACTGTGGCTGTGGGGGAGAAGACTTCGATGGAATGTTTAGAATAGAGACTGCTGCTATTTTCTCTTTTCTGTTTTCTTCATTGTTTTGCAGCCTATTGCTGGGTTGGTTATTTGTGCTGGAAGGTGTAATTTGGTTGTCCTGGTTAGTGACAGATGCTGTGTTGTTAGGAGTAGTGGAGATGGGCTCTATATCTTCTTCGCTGTTTTGCAACTCTTTACCATGTTGGTTATTTGTGCTGGGAAGAATCTTGTTTTGGTTAGTGCCTGTTGTTGTGTTGTTAGGAGCAGTGGGGAAGGACACTGCTGTTTCATCACTATTTTGTAACCTGTTACTGATTTGATTATTTATGCTAGATGTTGTATTCAGGTTGTCTTGTTGACTATCACTTTTATCTGGATCTACCTCTTCTTCACTACCACTGTCACATTTGTCTTTCAATGCACTGAAGGAATTGTGAGTAGAGACAGAAAACCTAGTTTGCAAAACCTGAGCGTTGTTGATAGAAGGGACTTCATTGTTGTTAGGTGACAGCACTGAATTGAGAGGTGGAGATGTTTCTAATAGCAGTTTCAACCTAGAATTATCTCTTTTAAGTAGGACAATGTCAGATTCTAGCAAACCCACCTTGTGTTGTAAGGCTTTCACCTTTTCAGCATCTGCTTCCAAAATTCTCATCTTATCTGCAAGACTTTCTATCATTTGATATAGGTCTCCTAGGTCGTGTGTTTTTTCAGACTCTATGGATTTTACAACCGATGTTTGAGATTGAAAGAGTTTGTCAAGTTCACCATTCATTGAGATATTCAGGACACTTGCACTAAAAGTTATTATATTTGTATTTATATATTTTTTTACTTGCTTTTTTGTGATGTGTTTACCACTGTGTTGTGGAAAGAGTTCTACTACCTTTGAAAGCAATAGTTGACTTGTTTTGTATAGAGTGTCTTTTTTTATTTTTTCCAATTCCCCTCTGATGTCCTCACGTGAATATACGAATATTCTGTCCAGAGATGATATAAACACTTTAGGAAAATTATCAGTATTTACACACGGAAGGTCATAAAGGTCAAATTTTCCCGATGAGGACATCCTGGTGTGAATGGGAGGGGAATTGTGGTATGGAGACGGTATGGAGACGATTGATCCGTTGTGGCAACCCTTAGTGGCAGAAGCCAGTAAATAATGTGTGAATTCCTGGTAGTGTAAGAGATAAAAGGATACTTGTACTCTTATTTTATGTTTACTAATCTTTTTTTTTTTTCGTTTAGGTGTTGAAGGAAATTCTTTAAATATAATTTTGAAATTCCGGATCTTTAAAAGATGAGTAACCCACTACATTAAAACAGTTCTGTTAACACTAGGTTAAGCATTGACCTAATATAATAATTTACAGTGTTGCTTAATGTTCTGGGGTTAATTATCTTTACAAGATCCATTTTTTTTATTTCCAGTTCACCAGGAGTAGCTTTATTTATATTGTTTAATTTATATATTATTTTTATATTAACTATTTTTCTAATTACCAGTCCCCATACTTTCCAGTCCCCGTAAGTTACTTTCAACTAAAAACATGGAAATATGTAAAAGATTCTAGATTTTCCATTACTGGTGATTACATTTGTTAAGTATAGATATATTATTGGTTCTCCTTTTGTATCATCTGTTAAATGGTTTTTCAGTTTACTTTCTGAGAACTAGAATTATTTTATCACATTAAATAAATACATTTAAGAAAAAGTACTCATAATTCAAGAAATAAAGATACAATTAGCGATATTTTTTTTCTTACTGAAAGACATCTATACCGACCTGCTAGTTACCAGAGGAAATTATTTAAGAGTGTGGAAATAGGATACCAAACGTAACACTTGAATAGTATGGCTTATAAACAATGAGATTTACTTTCAGATTTTCGATTATTATTATTATTATTATTATTATTATTATTATTATTATTATTATTATTATTATTATAATTATTACTATTATTATTATTATTATTATTATTATTATTATTAGTAGTAGTAGTAGTAGTAGTAGTAGTAGTAGTAGTAGTAGTAGTAGTAGTAGTAGTAGTAGAGTAGTAGTAGTAGTAGTAGTAGTAGTAGTAGTAGTAGTAGTAGTATCTTTATCTTTTCCTAACAGTGAACTAATACTATGATGGAGTATTACTACCCATACACATTGAGAACCACCCCGTATCAGAAATACTTTTGAACCTCTACATACGAACGCATCCAACTACGAACAAATCAGTCTACGATCACAATTTTCGAACAAATTTTGAATCGACATCCTAACAATTCTCGAGGTATGAACGCACATACGCACGCACATCCACTCAGGTGACCACGTGTTTGCTCTCAATTCTGCATAGGTGCACACACTGTAAAATCACTTATTCTTTCATTGAAGATTATCAGATTTTTAGCTCTCTACTTTACATTAGCCCTCATTATAGCTCCCAAGAAAGTAAAAAGTGTCGGTGAGATTGATGTTAAAAGGATTAAATGTATTACTATGGAAACGAATATAGAAAAAATAGCTAAATATGAGAATGGAGTTCGTGTTTCTGATCTCGCCAAGCAGTATGCCGCGGTGAAATCGACCATCTGTACTATTTTAAAGAATAAAAAGGCCTTAAAGACGGCTGACGTGGGTAAAGGTGTGACTTTTTTTTCAACAAAGAAATATGGTTCTCAAGTAATAGAAGAGGTAGAAGAATTATTGTTAATTTGGATAAATGAAAAAGAACTTGCTGGAGATATTCCTAGTTAAAGAGGAAGACACGTAGAGACAATAATGCAACAGAATAATCACAACTTAAAATTAAAAAAAAAAAGTTACTAACATATTTACCAAGATCTTTCACCTAATTATAATAAAGTTGTTTACACAGCTTAACCTAAACCAAAAACTGTTTACTGATACATACATAAGTTTTAATTCACTATTAGTTATGCTATTAACAAAATCTTATATGTAAAATGTTCACCACTGTCCACATCAATGCTATATATTATTCTTTAATGTCGTACTGGATATGATACTGAAGATGACGTGAAATGGTGCACAATACATTGATGGTATATCTGTAATATTGTAAAAATAGTGACTTGATACACAAATAGCAAATTGTTTTGTTTGAAGTGATTGTTTTGCTTCATATATATATATATATATATATATATATATATATATATATATATATATATATATATATATATATATATATATATATATATATATATATATATATATATATATATATATATATATATATATACATATATATATATATATATATATATATATATATATATATATATATATATATATATATATATATATATATATATATATATATATATATATATATATATATATATATATATATATATATATATATATATATATATATATATATATATATATATATAATATATAAATATACATATATATATATATATATATATATATATATATATATATATATATATATATATATATATATATATATATATATATATATATATATATATATATATATATATATATATATATATATATATATATATATATATATATATATATATATATATATATATATATATATATATATATATATATATATATATATATATATATATATATATATGTATATATATATATATATATATATATATATATATATATATATATATATATGATTTATAATATATATATATATATATATATATATATATATATATATATATATATATATATATATATATATATATATATATATATATATATATATATATATATATATATATATATAATATATATATATATATATATATATATATATATATATATATATATATATATATATATATATATATATATATATATATATATATATATATATATATATATATATATATATATATATATATATATATATATATATATATATATATATACATATATAATTTTTTTGCTTCATATATATATATATATATATATATATATATATATATATATATATATATATATATATATATATATATATATATATATATATATATATATATATATATATATATATATATATATATATATATATATATATATATATATATATATATATATATATATATATATATATATATATATATATATATATATATATATATATATATATATATATATATATATATATATATATATATATATATATATATATATATATATATATATATATATATATATATATATATATATATATATATATATATATATATATATATATATATATATATATATATATATATATATATATATATATATATATATATATATATATATATATATATATATATATATATATATATATATATATATATATATATATATATATATATATATATATATATATATATATATATATATATATATATATATATATATATATATATATATATATATATATATATATATATATATATATATATATATATATATATATATATATATATATATATATATATATATATATATATATATATATATATATATATATATATATATATATATATATATATATATATATATATATATATATATATATATATATATATATATATATATATATATATATATATGTTTATGAATAATTTTTACCCCGACTGGGACTTGAACCCAGAACACATAATTACTGTGCCAAGGCGCTACCAACTACACCACAGAAGGTCTAAAAATGGAAACAAACCATGCACTTATATTTGCTACACTAGGAATGTGTGCATTCAGACTAAATGCCACTCTGTTCATATTACAGTTTCCCCACACCTCACTCGTGGCTTCGTTTTCACATTTAATTCAGGTCTCAATCTCATTTGGGACCAATAATATGCAAATAAGCACAGTACCATATATGAAAACATGAATATTTTTTACCCCGACCGGAACTTGAACCTAGGACACATAATTACTGTGCCAAGGTGCTACTACACCACAGAAGGTCTTAAAAAGGAAACAAACCTTACAGCTATATCTGTTATACTTGGAATGAACGCATTCTAACTGAATGCCACTCTGTTCATATTACAGAGTCCCCCAGCCTCACTCATGGCTTTGTTTCCTCATTTAATTCAAGTCTCAATCTCATTTGGGACCAACTATAATCAAATAAGCACATTACCATATGTGAAAACATGAATAATTTTTACCCCGACTGGGACTTGAACCTAGAACACATAATTACTGTGCCAGGGTGGTACCAACTACACCACAAAAGGTCTTAAAAAGGACACAAACCTTATAGCTATATGTGTTATACTAGGAATAAATGCATTCTAACTGAATACCACTCTGTTCATATTACAGTTTCCCCCAACCTCACTCATGGCTTCGTTTTCGCATTCAATTCAAGTCTCATTCTCATTACCATATGTGAAAACATGAATAATTTTTACCCTAACAGGGACTTGAATCTAGGACACATATGGTAATGTGCTTATTTGATTATTGTTGGTCCCAAATGAGATTGAGACTTGAATTAAATGCAAAAACGAAGCCACGGGTGAGGTTGGGGGAAATTGTAATATGAACAGAGTGGCATTCAGTTAGAATGTATTTATTCCTAGTGTAGCAGATATAGCAGTAAGGTTTGTTTCCTTTTTAAGACCTTCTGTGGTGTAGTTGGTAGCCACTTGGCACAGTAATTGTGTCCTAGATTCAAGTCCCGGTCGGGGTAAAAATTAATCAGGTTTTCACATATGGTAATGTGCTTATTTAATTGTTGTTGGTCCCAAATAAGATTAACACTTGAAATAAATGTGAAAACGAAGCCACGAGTGAGGTTGCGGGAAACTTTAATATGAACAGCGTGGCATTTAATTAGAGTGCGTTCATTCCTAGTATAACAGATATAGCTGTAATGTTTGTGTCCTTTTTAAGACCTTCTGTGTTGTAGTCGGTAGCGCCTTGGCACAGTAATTATGTGCCCTAGGTTTAAGTCCCAGTCGGGGTAAAAATTATTCATGTTTTCACATATGGTAATGTGCTTAATTGATTATATATATATATATATATATATATATATATATATATATATATATATATATATATATATATATATATATATATATATATATATATATATATATATATATATATATATATATATATATATATATATATATATATATATATATAATCATTATTCATTTATCAATGCAGGGAGCCATGGTAGATCCGTGATGGTAAAAGGTGTGAATCAGGAAGTGACTAACATGGGTTTGATCCCACTGCGGGGCATTACGAAGGGCATCCAGCCTTAATATCCCGGCTCCAACATGTCTGTTTACACTCCCCTACGAATGGAGACTAATTGGTGAAACATTTTCTTTTTGTGTACTACTCAGACAATTATCATTTTCCTGGTAATCTGAAGTACTTTTTTATGACCGTGATACCGGGACAGGCAAGAAAATTACCCTCATCAGGCCAGGGCACCAAGAAAACACAAAGACAAAGAAAAAGTAGAAGGCTAAATACAAGGCAAAAGAATAGAGGAGTGACACACAATAGGAAAGAGACAGTTTGAAAGAACAGTCGAAGTAATGAGGACCCAGTGATATGGTAGCATTAGGCCCTGAGATGACGATAGATTCGCTTATTAAAGGAAGATAGGTTATAAGACCTAAGAAAGACAGAAGGAGGAAGAGTTCAAGAGTCTGGAGGTGGATGGGATAAGCAGTTGCTGCACCGACAACTTTTTTCCTAAGTATTCATTACATATTATTGTATGGCTCCATATCTTGCTGAAATCGCTTTGATAACCTTACTTGGGCATTTATCTTCATAATTATTACAGAATTTATCATAGAAGGTTAGCTTTTCAAGCTGGATAACGTTAGGATACACTGTGTTGGGAGATGCCCTTACATAATAAAATATGGAGAGTTGTTTTATGATTCAATCCTTGAATAAATATTTCAAAATTTCTTTTTACCATTTTTATGTATAACAATTACTCCCCATTCAAGTGTGGGTGGGCACAGACAGGTTGAAGCTGCGGTATTAAGGTTGACTGCCTATCCTAATTCCTCAAAGCAGTAATCCAACATAACTTATTTTAAATTGTAATATATGAAATAATGGCAAGAGCCAAGGCTCTGTATCTTATGAAACCATAATATATAGAAGAAAATACAAGTGGAAGTTCACTATAAATTCCCAGTCAAGTTTAATATAAAATCAGTGAATAAAATAACTAGAACAATTAAAAATTAAAAAAAAATAACTGTTAACTCATTTCTTAATGGAGACTTAACTAACCTACCTTACCCAACCAAAGTTACCTGACCTATCCTAAACAAATATACTTAGTGAGATATCTTTATAACTGGGTGTGTGAAAGTAAACATATAACATTACATTCAAATACGGCTCCTCTATCCCTACATCTACACCGAATTCTGGCATATTTGTTACACATATTACTGTCTCTACACATTTGACAAATCACAACACTCACCATCTCTGTTCCTTTTTACATTTGCTCTTCCTGTTGTCATATTCTGTGGTTTTGTGGAGACAATAGTTTTCATTTGTGATTTTGTATAATTTGTATTTGGTAACACTGTTTGGCAACACTGTGAACGGGATGTTGTATACAGTTTTCGGTGAACGTTCGGGGGTGAGGAGCAGTGCATGTGGGGTTGTCGGGTTGGTTGAGTTTTGTGATGGATTTGCTTTATTGGTTGAGTTGTGAGACGGAATTGCTGAATTATTGAGTTGTGGAGGCTTAGCGGGAGCTCCCAGTGTAGGTGTTGATTTCATTTTGTATGTCGTAGTTTGGAGAAATGGGGCAAGAAATTTGGTTTTGAACAGTTGTGAGTGGGCTTTTGACATCCAACCCGTGCAGATATGTTAAGTTGAGGTAAGCTCGATACATTATTTTTTTTATCTCGACCACAAGCTATCTAGGCTGTCTAAAATCACTATGGCTGGAAAAGGCAAATTGTGTGGTGAAATGATGAAATCATTTGATGGTCAAGGTGATGTGGTTACCTGGCTAAAAAAGGCCGAGTTGGTGGTGAGATTAGTGGAAATTAAGGATTTAGACAGTTTTATACCTTTGTACCTGGAAGGAGATACTTTAGCTCTGTATCTCAAAATGAGTGATGATAATTAGCTAGATGCCAAGAAGATCGGGAGCAGATTGAAGTTGGCCCTCTCACAAGGGACGTTTGAGGCCTATGGAGGGCTTAGGAAGACGCACTGGACAGGTGAGCAAGTGGATGTTTTTACAAATGGGATCAGGCAATTAGTAGGACTGGCAAGATGGAAGGGAGAGGGTCTGGAGTGGGCCGTAAAGCTGGCATTTGTGACTGGTTTCCCAGATTGGATTTCCATGGAAAATCAGCAGACAAAGGATATTGAAGCAGTAGACATGATTGAGCTAATTGCAAGAGCTAGAGTGCTAACATCAGGTGGTGGGGGTCAAGAAGTTGCAGCAGTTGCGACCAGATGACCTTCATTGATGGTACAGCAGCAAAGGTCCCAGTTGCTGGGGGTCTCGCCATCACAAGGTAGAAAGGAGGCAGGAAAGGAGAAAATAAGATGTTCAAGGTTTTCTGTTACAGGTGCGGTGGGCCTCATATGGCAAGAGAGTGCAAGGAGCCACAACCACTCATAATGTGCTTCAAGTGTATGAAGAAAGGTCATATTGCAAGCCATTGTGAGCAGGGAAATGGACAAGGGAGAGCTGCTGCGCCAGAAGCTACCCCCTCAGACAACTAAAGGCGTTCCACCTTCATTGCCAGTAATCAGTGTTAGCATGGGAGTAAGGAAGGTGAGGGCACTTGTTGATTCAGGTTGTTCCATCACAGAGTGTGTTTCTCAGTTGGTGAGGAAATGCACAGCAAAGGTAGACGGGTTAGTAACAGTGGATGGAAGACAGGTTGATGTCAGGGCAGTAAAGAGATAGAGTTGACAGTGCAAGGAATACACCTGAGAACTACAGCAATTGTGATTGCTAAAGTGATAACTAGCATAGATGTAGTAATGGGAATGGATATGATTAACAGACTGGGTGGTGTGAACATTTCGCAAGTAGCAATAAGGTGTGAAGTGACAGTTGTGAATGCCGGGTTGGAAAGGGTGGCAGGAAAAGTGAAAGCCAAGGAAGATGGGAAGTTGATATGAGAGTTAGCCACAGAACAGAGGGCCAGTCTGTGCTAGATCGTGGATAATACAAAGTGGGTGGTGGAGTGGTATTCGAAAGAGGGGCTGACATTGTTAAAGAACAAGGTGGGCTGCTATGAGAGTGCAATGAGAGAGCATGTTAGGAAATAATTTGACCGAGAGGTGGAGAAGTGGATCGATGAAGGCAAACTGGTGCCATGGGGGACGGAAGTAGAATGTGGAGTGCTACCATTGATGACGATGGTTCAGCCAAACAAGAACAAAGTTCGGCCAGTACTGGACTACCGCGAACTTAACCAGTAGGTTATGTCTCACACTGGAGATGATGCTACAAGTTCACGTTGCAGAGAAGCTGTGGATGTACCAACATGTGAATTATAGAGGAAGGATGTATTGCCTAACGAGAGTGGGCTCTGGACTAAGTTCAGCACCAAGAATCATGACCAAGATCATCAAGACAGTATTAAGCAAGAGGAAAGGGATGGAAGCGGCCACAAACTCGAATATAGATTATATTCTGATCAAAGAGACAAAGGTTAGTGTATTGGAAATAGTGGAGCAGCTGCATCTGTATGGGCTGGCTACAAAACCACCTGAGCCACTAAAAGGGGGAACTGCTTTGGGTCTCAGATTGGAAAGAGAGAAGAATGGTAAGCTTGTTTTCCATAGGGGTGATAAGATTCCAGAAGTGCAGCAAGACTTAAGTAGGAGAGAGCTGTTTTCTGTGTGCAGAAAATTGGTGGGCCATTATCCTGTGGCAGGTTGGTTACGGGTAGCTAGTAGTTCCGTAAAGAGGAAAGCAGAGGGCATCAGATGGGAAACAAGGTCGGGCAGCAAACGATAGAGATGCTGCAAGAGATCATATGGAGAGTGAAACAAGAGGACCCAGTGAGAGGGAGATGGTATGCCCCGAAGTCAGGTAAGGGTGTCATTTGGTGCAATGCGAGTAGTATTGCCACAGGAGTAATCTTAGAGATTGACAATGAGACCGTGGAGGATGGTGCATGGTTGAGGAAGAAAGAGGACTATAACCATATCAACATGGCAGAGTTGGATGCTGTAATGAAAGGAGTCAATCTAGCTGTGAAGTGGGGACTGCGAGATGTTGAGATGAAGACGGACTCGGCGAAAGTATTTGGTTGGTTGAAGTCAACTGTAACAGCAGAGCACAAGACTCGGACGAAGGGAACCTTGGAAATGATAGTTAAGCACCACTTGGGAACCTTGCGAGAGCTGATAGAGGACCTTGGTATGGAGTTGCACCTATATTTTGTGCCATCAGAGAAGAACAAAGCAGATGTGTTAACTGGGGTAAGGAAGGCCTGGTTAGGAGTTCCGGATGAGATGAAAGAGGAGGTCAAATGCATCACATGGGAGTCGATAGGACTCTGTTTGTAGCAAGGAAGGTTGACCCAGGAGTCACAAGAGACAAGATCCGGCAAGTAGTTAGGCACTGTGACAAGTGCCAGTCGATCGATTCTCCCCCAGTTGCACATGAGGCATGAAAGCTTAGGGTGGAAAACAACTGGGATAGATTGGCTGTTGATGTAACACACCACAGGCAAGGTTTGTATATTTCTATGGTTGATTATGGACCAGGCAGAGTGGCGATGGAGAGGAAATTGCAGGACTGTTGAATGGGTTGTTATTTGAAAGGGGGGCCTATTGATGAAGTATTGGTAGACAATAGTACAGCCTTTAGATCACAGGCTTTGAAGGCGATGCCTGACAAATGGAATATAAACTGCTATATTGGAGCTCTGCATCGGCCTAGTGCAGAGGTGGCCAAACAGTCGATCGCGATTTACCAGTCGATCGCAGACACATGTTTGGTCGATCGCTGTTCCCCCACAGTAAGACTTGACAACAGCTGCTCAGTTTGTCAACATGGCAACAGTGTGCAAGTTGTGTATGACACATTCCTGTCCCTTGGCTGAAGTTGATATTGAAAGAATTTCTGCAATTATCTCCCCTTTGTTCAACATGAATGAGTCAGGTTTGGAGGAAGAAATATTGAAGCTTCAATCTGATATTCCTCTGAAAGCAAAAGCTTCAGAAAAAAACTCCTGGAATCTACTCCATGAAGAACAGTAACCGGGATTGAGATCTATAGCTCTCCGGTTGACACCATTTTTGGGGTCAACTTATCTCTGCGAAGAAGCCTTCTCCCAAATGAAGATAAGTAAATCAAGATACCGAAGCCATCTGAAAGATGAACATTTGAAATACTGCCTCCACTTGTGCCTCAGTAGTTATGAACCCTCCTTCAGTAAATCATCACAAGATATGCAGTGTCATG